>JASAMX010032649.1:0-19951 GCA_030248175.1 Microlaimidae sp. YZB2_3
CTAATGGATTCATGCTCACCTAAACCTGGTTGCTGGATCCTTCCTTTTATAGAAATGTGTCCAGCTTAGCATGGCTAGAGTGTTTGTTGTCGTAATGTTGGCCACACATGGCAGTTTTCCATCCAGCAAACCTAGTACACAAATACAGCTCTATTCGTTGTGCAGTTTATAAAACTGAGCTTGCAGGAACACCTATGCTTTTCATGTATGACGTTTAATAGTAAGATCAATATCAGACGACTTAAAAAATCCCTCAGCCCAAAACCTCGGAATGGGTGACAACTGCATGTAGTTAACACTCTAGCGGTCAAGGTTGCCATTATCGTTATTAATGTTGGACGAAAGAGTCTCATTAATGAGGGTGAAATTTTTTCGCCACTCCTGGCTTGTCTTAGCGCCTGCCCTTTGAATAATCTGCATAGGGAAGATAAGTTTCAAGTAATGCAACAACAACAAGAACCGAGTTATTATCATACCTAACTTTTACTAGTTACTTATATTAAAAAAACAACAAATACCTTTACCCGTTTCCGTGATCGTTTTTCCCGTTTACCACGGTAAAACATTTGCCCCACAGTGGTGTTATTTTCCTCTGACGATTTGTGGTATGTAAACTTCACCGCTGCTAACTCTGCGTGTCACTTAATCTATCTAGGTGGTACTTAATGACTTAATAATAATTTGCATAATTGCTACCGTACCAGTGACACTGCAATGGTCAGAAAAAAATACCACCATCGTTGGCTGAAGGATCCAGTGGCGTGCCCAGGGGGGACGGGGGCGGCCGCCTCCCCCCCCCCCCCCCCTGAAATCCGGCGAAGCCGGATTTTTTGCCCTTACATTTTTTGAATTTTGGGAGAGAAAATTTTTTTTCTTAAATATTAATACAGAAATTTTCCTGATGCCTTCCGAAAACACAATTTAATAGTCAAAAAACCAAATTTTCCGCGAACTTTGGCGGCAAGTCTAAATTGATAATTTATCTCAGTTTTTCAATTTCAAATCGATTTTGCCGCTCAATAGTTAAGGCATACATGTTAAATAAAACTACTAAAACACTATTAACCTTTTATTAACGTTTTAAAACATATGTTTTAAGTGGATAGGAATAAAAAAACCTTAAATTTTGTTTTAATTATCATCTGGAATTAAAAGTTCCAGTGAATTTGAGCGCCTTAAATTAAAAAGTCTCCTCCGGGGGGCATTCTGCCCCCTGGACCCCCCAGACAAGCGGCTCTGCCCCTTGACCCCGCTGGGGAGCTCTCGCCCCCCAGACCCCCACTCAGGGTTAGTATGTACCCTCCCAGACCGCCCTCCCGAAATGAAATCCTGGGCACGCCACTGGAAGGATCCCCCGTAATGGAAAGACGGTTTAATAGTGGTAATGGGGAAATTGCGATCACGGGAACGGAATTAAGAAAAACCAGTGACCGTAAAATAGATGACCAAAATGATACTGGCTTTTGAATATTCACATAATTCATTCAATTTTTTAGAATCTTTCGACATCGCCAACTGCGGAACCACCTGATTTCGCCGAAACTACAAGGTACAGAGTTGTAAACAGCAGGCCGACATAACAATCACCCGCCCTCCCAAATTGTGAATTTCGTGACATATTCTAGAAATAAAATCTAATAAATTACGATTCCAGACCATAGGTCAACACGGGTTCTTTTAAATCTTAAGGAAAAGTTCTGGGCCCTGGTCCACTATAGGTGCGTTGTGTTTGTGTGTTATTGAAAAAAATTTTTATTCTTCTAGCATGTTGATTTGGTTGCATTTAAATTTACTGGTATTGGATTTAATTAATTATTAATGGTATAAAATTAATAAAAATTAATTATTAATGGTAAATAAAACTATTATTAGATGCTTTGGTGATGCAGAGGGATCTATTTGAAAAACTTTAGGACGGGGGACGGGGTGGAGTCAAAAAATCGAAAAAAATAGAGAAGAAAGACTCAAATTCTTAATTAGGTATAAATAAATCCTACCCTGCCATTATACTGACCAAAAGCCGTGAACCTCGAAAAAAATAGTAATATATACTGGACGTCCCTGCATTGAACAATATTCCGGAGCTTCGCCAAACATCCTTATTTTTGTGCTAATTTTCAGAAAAATACCATGGGTATTTTTTTCAATTTTTTAAAAGTTTATTAAAAACAATAAATATAGCCCTTAAACCGCTAATAGAATAAGTTGAAACATTTTTCAAGGGTATATGCATTTAAAATTACTCATTCAATAGTACAAACTCCCTAGTTACTTCCGTTTTAGTTGGTCCAGGCCATTACTCGCGAGCATGTTATTGAAAATTAGGAATATTACTAGTAAACAATATAAATCAAAACTTGCCTATAAATTCGGGACATCTTTAAAAATGTTAAATACAAAATTTAATAAAAGGTTAATCCTTTATACCTTCTCAAAAAAATATATAACGTCTAATAGACATTGCTAAACAGCAAAGACTGTTGACTGCAATGCAGATGTTTATGTTCATTTATTGTTAAAAACTGCTGATAATGTTTCAGGTATTTTTTTGGTGAAATTTCATTTAATTGGATAAATTTTTATATTATATTAATAATTTTTATAAAATGTTTTATTTTAAATTCAAGCCCATAACTGATTGCGGAGTTTTAAAAAAGTTGCGAAAGTAACAATGGCATTTAGCTCTTTTTTGTTTCGTATAGGAAAGTCTCTAATTTTTAGTTGCAATTCCTGTGAAAACTGTTATTGGAATATTTTGTGATTTTGATAAATTTGGATCCCAATCTAACATAACGCACCTATTTCAACACAATTGTACATAGCACCTTACTTAACAGTAGTGATGGGCAGTTTCGGATTTTGTATGTTTCGTAAAATTCGAATTTCGGTTCCGTTTTGTGTTCCGGATTTATCGAAAATCTCAATTACGGCTCCGGTTTTCCAGGGGTTCCGCAGTTCCGCTCATCACTACTTAACAGCCTTTGGTCGACCGTTCCAATGCCGACCCGTTTACAACTCTGATCAGATCCACCATCAAATTCACTTTGGAAAATCCATCGTGGAAAAGATTTTCAAAACGGGGGCAAAAGATTTAAAATTGGATCGGATGGAAGCTGGAACCTGATTTAAGTTTTGTAATCAGCTGTATTGGATGAACTTGATGTTATTGGAATAATCCATGTGTATTTATTAACGTTACGTATTTCAGTGATATTATCCGATGACAGATTTTACTAAATATTTAGTGAAAAACTTTAAAACTTTGCTGGTTTAAGGTTGCTTTGCATACGCATTTTTATAAAGATTATAATAATTTATAAGATTTATAATAGAACTAATGTGACTTTGAGTTGTTATTGTATTGATTTTTAAGGATTATTGATAATGTTAAAACTGATTTTGGGACATAACTCTCAAAATTTTATAAGCTTTTGTTGTTTTACGTTCTTGCAATCAGTAGAATTTCTTACAATGGTTGTCGCGGCGCCGTGGGGCTAAGTCGTCCCGTAGTACTCCCGCGCCACCTATGACAGAGTCTTCAAAAATTGTTTTTAACAATTTTTTATGCCTGTTTTTTTTGTTATTTGCAACAGTTTTTTGAATTTCAAAAATAGATTTTTGATTTAGATTTAAAACCAACAGTTAGGGTATACTTTTATGTCAGATTGGATCGTTTAACTATTAAGTCTCTATCTCTAATAAAATTGGAAATATTCATTAAATCAAAAATAATTAGTTGTTTCCGATTTAATTATAAACCGACTGAAACTTGTTTGCCTGATTGTTATAATTGGAATGACACTGCGATATTTTTTTCATTTCAAGTTTTTTTAAGAATTTTGCTTGTATTTTTCTATATGTTCAATTTTTTTTTTTTTTTTTTTTTTTTTTTTTTTTTTTTTTTTTTTTTTTTTTTTTTTTTTTTTTTTTTTTTTTTTTTTTTTTTTTTTTTTTTTTTTTTTTTTTTTTTTTTTTTTTTTTTTTTTTTTTTTTTTTTTTTTTTAAAAAAAAATAATAACACGTTTTTAATTTTAGACCAAAACAAAAATGAATAATTGTTAGTTAAAATTAGACGATATTAAACTGTGCACTTTTTCAAGGTGCGGTACCAAGTCAAACTTTTTGTCTTAGATTTTAATGATTTTTGTAAAAACCTTACACCTGCCGCTAATAGTCCATAAAAATTTTTTCATCAATATATCTTTGGTTGTTCAGGAGATATGAACCCCAAAATTAACGTTTTTTCAAAATTCTCTACTTGAAATATTTCTTAATAAATATAAAATTTTAAGTTATAAAATTTTACTGAAAGAAAGCGGTTATTTTCTACTTTAATTTGATACCTTGATTATTAAGATTGGAACAATTTTTTTCGAGATATTGTGTTTCCTGTACAAAAAAACCCGTGGTTTTTCCGCTAAAAATGCGAAGTGTAGACAAAAATATTCGGCAAACTGAAATAAATCACTGCTGTCCTTTGATGTTGTTAACAAAAAATCGAAAAAAACACAATATCCCGACAAATACCGCACCAATCTTAACAATTAAGGTATCAAATTATAGTAGAAAGTTGCCGTTTTTTATCAATAAAACTTTTATAACGCAAACTTTTATACTCATTAAAAAATCTTTCAAGTACAGAATTTTGAAAAAAAACCACGCGATTTTCGGGGGGTGATATTCCCTGAATCCATAAAGATATTTTAGCAAAAAAATTTTGTGACCTATTGGAGACAGGGGTACGGTTTTACAAAAAAACCCATCAAAATCAAAAATAAAAAGTTTGATTCGGTACCGCACCTTTAAGGGACACTGTCACAAAATCAAATATTACCCGGCCCGAATTTCCTATAATAAAATACTATATAGTTTATAAGCTTCTCGGAACTAAAAACCATTCAACATTTTAATATTTCAGACCGATCGGTCCAATGTTTAAAAAAACTATTCTGGTCCATAGGAATTCAATGTACACAAAGGTCTCGAGAAGATATAAAAATAATTTGTATATGACGTTGGTTAACAAAAAAACACGATCGTCATAATACAACGAAAACAACAGAAACAAAAATTTTTTTTCTAAAAAAAACAGCCGGTTGTGCATATTTTTTTCTTTCTCATTTTTTCCGGTCATGTAAAAATTTTTTTAAATCTTCTCGAGACCTTTGTATACATTGAATTAACTGTCGTAATTCTCCATAAAAGCTTAAAAACAAAGTAGATTAATTGGGTTTGTTGACTTTGTTAGTATTAAAGTAAAAATGTTTATTTCTGAACATATAGAAAAATACAAGCAAAATTCTTAAAAAAACTTGAAATGAAAAAAATATCGCAGTGTCATTCCAATTATAACAATCAGGTAAACAAGTTTCAGTCGGTTTATAATTAAATCGGAAACAACTAATTATTTTTGATTTAATGAATATTTCCAATTTTATTAGAGATAGAGACTTACTAGTTAAACGATCCAATCTGACATAAAAGTATACCCTAACTGTTGGTTTTAAATCTAAATCAAAAATCTATTTTTGAAATTCAAAAAACTGTTGCAAATAACAAAAAAAACAGGCATAAAAAATTGTTAAAAACAATTTTTGAAGACTCTGTCATAGGTGGCGCGGGAGTACTACGGGCCGACTTAGCCCCACGGCGCCGCGACAACCATTGTAAGAAATTCTACTGATTGCAAGAACGTAAAACAACAAAAGCTTATAAAATTTTGAGAGTTATGTCCCAAAATCAGTTTTAACATTATTAATAATCCTTAAAAATCAATACAATAACAACTCAAAGTCACATTAGTTCTATTATAAATCTTATAAATTATTATAATCTTTATAAAAATGCGTATGCAAAGCAATCTTAAACCAGCAAAGTTTTAAAGTTTTTCACTAAATATTTAGTAAATATATCATCGGATAATATCACTGAAATACGTAACGTTAATAAATACACATGGATTATTCCAATAACATCAAGTTCATCCAATACAGCTGATTACAAAACTTAAATCAGGTTCCAGCTTCCATCCGATCCAATTTTAAATCTTTTGCCCCCGTTTTGAAAATATTTTTCCCACGATGGATTTTCCAAAGTGAATTTGATGGTGGATCTGATCAGAGTTGTAAACGGGTCGGCATTGGGACGGTCGACCAAAGGCTGTTAAGTAGTGATGAGCGGAACTGCGGAACCCCTGGAATACCGGAACCGAAATGGAGATTTTCCAAAAATCCGGAACAGGAACCGGAACCGAAATTTCAAATTTTGCCCGGAACATCCGGAATCCGAAACTGCCCATCACTACTGTTAAGTAAGGTGCTATGTCAGATTATGTTGAAATAGGTGCGTTATGTTAGATTGGGATCCAAATTTATCAAAATCACAAAATATTTCCAATAACAGTTTTCACAGGAATTGCAACTAAAAATTAGAGACTTTCCTATACGAAACAAAAAAAGAGCTAAATGCCATTGTTCTCGCAACTTTTTTAAAACTCCGCAATCAGTTATGGGCTTGAATTTAAAATAAAACATTTATAAAAATTATTAATATAATATAAAAATTTATCCGATTCAATGAAATTTCACCGAAAAAAAATACCTGAAACATTATCAGCAGTTTTTAACAATAAATAAACATAACATCTGCATTGCAGTCAACAGTCTTTGCTGTTTAGCAATGTCTATTTGACATTATATATTTTTTGAGAAGGTATAAAGGATTAACCTTTTATTAAATTTTGTATTTAACATTTTTAAAGATGTCCGAATTTATAGGCAAGTTTTGATTTATATTGTTTACTAGTAATATTCCTAATTTTCAATAACATGCTCCAGAGTTGTGGCCTGGACCAACTAAAACGGAAGTAACTAGGGAGTTTGTACTATTGAATGAGTAATTTTAAATGCATATACCCTTGAAAAATGTTTCAACTTATTCTATTAGCGGTTTAAGGGCTATATTTATTGTTTTTAATAAACTTTAAAAAATTGAAAAAAATACCCATGGTATTTTTCTGAAAATTAGCACAAAAATAAGGATGTTTGGCGAAGCTCCGGAATATTGTTCGATGCAGGGACGTCCAGTATATATTACTATTTTTTTCGAGGTTCACGGCTTTTGGTCAGTATAATGGCAGGGTAGGATTTATTTATACCTAATTAAGAATTTGAGTCTTTCTTCTCTATTTTTTCGATTTTGAGACTCCACCCCATTCCCCGTCCTAAAGTTTTTCAAATAGATCCCTCTGCATCACCAAAGCATCTAATAATAGTTTTTATACCATTAATAATTAATTTTTATTAATTTTATACCATTAATAATTAATTAAATCCAATACCAGTAAATTTAAATGCAACCAAATCAACATGCTAGAAGAATAAAGATTTTTTTCAATAACACACAAACACAACGCACCTATAGTGGACAGGCCCCAGAACTTTTCCCTTAGATTTAAAAGAACCCGTGTTGACCTATGGTCTGGAATCGTAATTTATTAGATTTTATTTCTAGAATATGTCACGAAATTCACAATTTGGGAGGGCGGGTGATTGTTATGTCGGCCTGCTGTTTACAACTCTGTACCTTGTAGTTTCGGCGAAATCAGGTGGTTCCGCCATTGGCGATGTCGAAAGATTCTAAAAAATTGAATGAATTATGTGAATATTCAAAAGCCAGTATCATTTTGGTCATCTATTTTACGGTCACTGGTTTTTCTTAATTCCGTTCCCGTGATCGCAATTTCCCCATTACCACTGTAAACCGTCTTTCCATTACGGGGGATCCTTCCAGTGGCGTGCCCAGGATTTCATTTCGGGGGGACGGTCTGGGGGTGTACATACTAACCCTGAGGGGGGGTCTGGGGGGCGAGAGCCCCCCAGCGGGGTCAAGGGGCAGAGCCCCTTGTCAGGGGGCCGGGGGGCAGAATGCCCCCCGGGGGAGAAAATTTTTAATTTAAGGCGCTAAAATACACTAGAAATTTTAATTCCAGATGATAATTAAAACAAAATTTAAGGTTTTTTTATTCCTATCCACTTAAAACATGTGTTTAAAACGTTAATAAAAGGTTAATAGTGTTTTAGTAGTTTTATTTAACATGTATGCCTTAACTATTGAGCGGCAAAATCGATTTGAAATTGAAAAACTGAGATAAATTATCAATTTAAACTACCCGCGAAGCGCGGAAAATTTGGTTTTTTGACTATTAATATGCTTTTGGAAGGCATCAGGAAAATTTCTGTATTAATATTTAAGAAAAAAAATTTTCTCTCCCAAAATTCAAAAAATGTAAGGGCAAAAAATCCGGCTTCGCCGGATTTCGGGGGGGGGGGCGGCCGCCCTCCCCGCCCCCCCCCCCTGGGCACGCCACTGGATCCTTCAGCCAACGATGGTGGTACTTTTTTCTGACCATTGCAGTGTCACTGGTACGGTAGCAATTATGCAAATTATTATTACATCATTAAGTACCACCTAGATAGATTAAGTGACACGCAGAGTTAGCAGCGGTGAAGTTTACATACCACAATGGTCAGAGGAAAATAACACCACTGTGGGGCAAATGTTTTACCGTGGTAAACGGGAAAAACGATCACGGGAACGGGTAAAGGTATTTGTTGTTTTTTTAATATAAGTAACTAGTAAAAGTTAGGTATGATAATAACTCGGTTCTTGTTGTTGTTGCAATACTTGAAACTTATCTTCCCTATGCAGATTATGCAAAGGGCAGGCGCTAAGACAAGCCAGGAGGGACGAAAAAATTTCACCCTCATTAATGAGACTCTTCGTCCAACATTAATAACGATAATGGCAACCTTTACCGCTAGAGTGTTAACTACATGCAGTGTTCACCCATTCCGAGGTTTTCGTCTGAAGGATTTTTTAAGTCGCCTGATATTGATCTTACTATTAAACGTCGTACATGGGCAGCATAGGTGTTCCTGCAAGGCCAGTTTTATAAACTGCACAACGAATAGAGCTGTATTTGTGTACTGGTTTGCTGGATGGAAAACTGCCATGTGTGGCCGACGTACAACAACAAACACTCTAGCCATGCTAAGCTGGACACATTTCTATAAAAGAAAAGATCCAGCAACCAGGTTTAGGTGGTAGTGGAACCCGTAGACCCGTTGGGTGCTGCCCGAAGGTCAGCACAGTCCTGATGGCTCAACACTAGAAATTTTAATTTTTAATTTTGATTAAATTGCACAACACTAAAATTTTTAATTTTTAATTTTAATTTAATTTTAATTTTGGGGAGAATTTTTAATTTAAGGTAGAACTTCACAGTTTTTTTGACAACAGATCTTTTTGAATTACATCTTACTATACGTAGTTTGACCTGCTGATTCAATTTTTGACATTCATTTTTCTTTAAAAAAATGTTATCGTCTACAATCATCAAATAACATCAATAAAATACATGTCAAAAATACAAAACATTAATAAAGTTTACTACCAAAAATATTCTATTTTTTCATTTTCTATTTAGCGTATCTTAAATAATAAAACATTTTTTTTAAATTAAAAAGCTAAAAAATAAAATTTTTTCGGCGTTAAAAATATGGTCGAGCGACTACTCGACCCCATGGATCCGAGCGCGACGTACTAACCACTCGGCTACTGGGTCTTCTGGGATTTTCAATTAAAAGCAACTTTTAAAGGAACGGTTCAAAATGTAGTTTCTCGGCGTCAATTAAAAGAAAATTAAACGAAAATAAAAAAAAATGATTCGTTATTTTTAAACGAAAGTTTGGAAATAATTAGATATAGGCTTTTACCATTTTTTTTATTATAAACGATTAAAAAAGGACTTTAGGATTTTTTTTACTATCTATTTTTGTAAAAAAAGTCTTTTTTGCAATTTAAAAAAAATCCTGAGATCATTTTGAACCCAAACCACCTCTGAAAGTTGCCCCCTACATTACCCTAATTTATTATAAAATTTCGCCCAAAAATAACGAATAATTTTTTTTAAAAGGCCTTATTGTGGTGTTCAGAGGTAGAATCCATGGACATCTGTCGCGAACTGGACAAACATTTCGGTGATGTTTTTATAACCACTGGATAGCACAGATTCTTAACTTTTTAGAGCACCCCACTTTTATGGGCCAAAAATTAATATTTATAATGATATGCGACTTGTAGTCCAAGTGGTCAAAACTGTGAAGTTCTACCTTAAGGCGCTAAAAAACACTAGAAATTTTAATTCCAGATCATGTTTATTATAAAATTTAAGGTTTTTTATGCCCTTACATTTAAAACAAGTGTTTAAAACGTTAATAAAAGGTTAATAATGTTTATAGTTTGATTTAACATGTATGCCTCAACTATTGCTCGACATAATCGATTTGAAATCGAAAAACTAAGACCAATTGTGAACTTAAACTACCCGCGAACCGGGGAAAATTTGGTTTTTTGACTGTTAATATGCTTTTGGAAGGCATCAGGAAAGTTTCTGTATTAATATTAAAGAAAAAAAAATTCTCTCCCAAAATTCAAAAAACGTAAGGGTCCCCTCTTACAAAAAACCCGTCTTCGTCAGATTTCGTGGGAGCGGCCGCCCCCCCCCGCTCCCCTGGGCACGCCACTGACTACTTCCTACCTCCCTTTTATTAGTGGGTGTACTTCTTCCACATTTTATTCTTCATTAAATATCTTGCATACGAATTGGTTGACAAACCAATGTCTGTTTACCTTAGATGGCCACTTTTATAAATAAAAATTTTTATAGGTGCAAGCATATTTTTTTTGCTTTTTTAACAAATGTAGCTGATGAATAAAAAATAACCTGCAAAATCCAATAGTCCGGCAGAGTAATAATATGGCTACCTCCTTGTATCCTGTAGTATTTAAAAGGTCCAATAACTATTTCTCTGGTTGATTTATCAAAAATACAAATCACCTAAATTAAAAAATATAAGTGTATAGATGTTATAGTGACCATAGGTCACCGAAGGGGGGGGGGGGGGGGGGGCCCCCCCCCCCCTCTTGTCGCAGCGACCCCCCCCCCCCCAATGCCCGACCCCCCCCCCCCCCCCCCCCTTTCGCCCCTTTCCCCCCCCCTCCTCCCCCCCTAACCTTGTTTACCACCCCCCCTGACTAGACATCCCAAAAAATGCTTAAATGGTCGATTTCGTCAAATTGTCATTTTGGTCAATGTTCCCGGGGTGTGACCCCCCCCCCCTGCTTTTTTTCAAAAAAACACCGGGGTGTGACCCCCCCCCTGGAGGTCAACACCCTCCACACCCCGGGGTGTGGACCCCCCCCCTGAGCCGTCGAAGGTCGGTGACCTATGATAGTGACTGTGTTGTTTACCATATTTTAGAGAGCATTCGCAGCTTATATTTTATAATTAATGCATTCTCAAAAATTTAACTCAGATCTGTTCACGGTCTGGAAATGCCTCCCCCCCTTTCAAAAAAGTTGCCCCCCCCTAATAAAACCACGGGTGGGGGCAGTGCACAGGTCTGTTAACTGGTCCATTACTATTATTATAATAAAAATTAAACAAAAATCTCAGATATTGTACAGGCTTTAGATCCAAAAATTGGAGCATAAAACAATATATACGTATAGAATACTGATACAAATTATTTATTTTATCAATGTTTTACAGTTTATTATACCTCATGACTACCAGTAAAGGTTCGGGCACTTCTCACGGACATTTCGGGTCCTTTTTCAGAAAATCTTGCGGGAAAAATTTCGCCAGTTTTCAAATTGACACCCACGCCATAAACGACCGGTTTCTTAGTTCCTGATTTCCATGTTTCGTTGTTTAAACTGCAAAAATTAACAATCGTTGGTGACAGAAAAAACTGGTGTTAACAAAATGATACGAGGACGGGGTGATGAGGTTGAACTACAAAACTAAATTACGTCAGAAATTATAAATGTTTTCTTTACTGTCAGCTTTCGTTTTTTTAATTTTAAGCGTTGTAAAAATGTCAAATATTACAGTAATTTTTTCTGGTCTTGACAAAAATAATATGCGAACGTTACTTTTATAATGTGTTTATTTATATAAACTATGTAAAAATTAAAAATGTTTTTGTTTGCAAACTACCTAGAAATGCACGCTGTTTTCAGCAGAATTCGCGGTATGATCCTTTGTGAAGAAAAAGCCCATAGTATGTTGGCGCTTAGCGGTTCCGACAAATCCCGTCCATTGACGTCTTCAAACCCACCCACCAAATGTAACTCCACATCATTAGTGTCTAATGAGGCTTCAGTATTATTTTCTTTCCACCAATCAGTGATTGTGGATCGGAGATCTTTGCATAAGAACACCACAGGATTGCTGTAGATACAGTGTTTTAAACACTCATTTTGGACATTTAAGTGAAAGCCGTGAAAACAAGTGTCGTTTAGACTGCAAGCAAATTCACAACAAAATTTTTTTTGCCTTTCCATTTTTATTCTGAAAACATTAAAATTAGAAGCCTTATCACCTTAAAAAATTATAATAAGAAATACACTGTGCTTAGGTGAAAATTCAATTTTATTTATTTACTCCTGTGTGCTGGGAGGGGGGGGGGCACTCTAAATTTCTATGATAAAGGGAAATTCGGTAAAGCAGTACTTGTTTTAAAATTATATTTAAGATTATATAGAAGTCATAATTTGTGCTTGTTTACATGCGCTAGCACCGCCACTGGGACATCTCGACTCATAACGAGCAAAATATTTTCAGTCAATAGTATCATAATGATTTTTAATATCCCTGTCGTCGACTTTAGCCCATTAACAACTCTGTATCATTGTCGCAGTTGTCCAAATGGGCTAGAACCCAGTAAGCAGACGGCTTGTGGTGCAAGGCTACAACGTGGCACGTAGTGGCGTCATCAGTTCCAACGAAATTGACGTTATCTAAAAATTTCTGATTTCTGTAAACAAAGCAGAAAGCTGTAGAGATTATTGATTTCAGGCAAGGGGGACTATTTCAAACTTTATTATATTTTGCAGACCTGTGCACGGTCTGAAAATGCCCCCTCCGTTTTATTGGAGGATTTGCCCCCCCCGCCAAAAAATGAAAAAGTACTCTAAAATTATGACGCCATTTTTGACTTATGATGACGCCATCATCGCAATTTTTTTGCAGTTTTTAGCCTATTTCAATGTATTTTAAGCCATTTCAGACCTATTTTTACCTTATCTTCGCTTTTTTTGTCCCGTTTTTCCCTTTTGCTCTCTTTTTTTTTCTTTCCCCCCTGCTTGCCCCCCCCTGTTATTGCCCCCCCCCCGTTTCAAAAAAGTTGCCCCCCCCGTTTTGGAATTGCCCCCTCCCCGTTTAAACCCCCCGGGGGGGCAGTGCACAGGTCTGTCTCGATGAAATTGATTGGTTATATATAATTATTATTTTACAATAAATGCCGTAAAATTAAAGTAAGTTAAATTCTTGATTTTAAATGAACTATAACTTTAATTAGTTCGCCGCGGAAAAAATTGGCAGTTTTGCTGAAAAAATATATGTCATGAATGATAAGGGCGACGAAACACTCAAGCAATAAACATTAGTCTTTGAAATCAAAACTCTGACCATCAATGTAAACTTGTCAAAAAATTCCAAAAATCATTAGATCTGCAACATAATTAAGTTATAATATTCTAACATTGAGCGTTAGTAACAAATTTTTTTTAGAAAAAGTTTTCGATCTTTAAATGTACCTTCAGGCCAATGCTTGAGGCAAGCTGTTTCTCTTTGATGCACATAAACCAGTCCATCTTTTCTTTCAACTGTGCGTACAGAACTTTCCTTAAATTTTTTGGCACTTTCAGCATAATTATCGTATACAAATTTCAAAATATCCTCGACGGATGTGAAACAGCTTGAGCAACCAAGCTACTTTTCGGCTCTACACCACGACGGTTCTAAATTAACCTTGCTAAATTAAGAAAAATAAATCATCTACAGACATGTGCACGGTTTGAAAATGCCCCGCGCTTTATTGGAGGATTTACTCCACCGTTTTGTTGCCCCCCCGCGAAAAAATGGAAAAGTACCCAGAAATTATGACGCCATTTTTTACCTATGAGGCCATGATTGCGAAATTTTTGCAGTTTTTAGCCTATTTCAATGCATTTTAATCTATTTTGGACTTATTTTTCACTTTTTTTGGCTTTCTTTGCCCCTTTTTACCTGCTCTTCTCCTTTTTTCTTTCCCCCTCGTTGCCCCCCGTGTTGAAATTGCTCCCCCCCCCGTTTAAACCCCCCGGGGGGCAGTGCACAGGTTTGCATATATATATTTTTAATTTTAAATAAAATACAGAAAACCTTTGGGTTTCTGTCAACAATAAATAAATATCTCGCTCAAGAATAATTTAACCATTTTCTTCCATTCCAGCGTTAAAAGTACCCATATTCTCGATTATGCTCCGGAGTTCCTGTCATATAAAATGCAAGGAACTCTGGAGTGAGTAGTTTCACGCTTGTTCTTAACTTATGTTGTTAGTTATTTTATGCAGAATCACGACGGCTAATTCAATGTACACAAAGGTCTCGAGAAGAATTGAAAATAATTTGTATAAGACCGAAAAAATGAAGAAGAAATAAAATATGCACAACCAAGCTATCTTTTTTTTTTAAATTGTTTTACGTTTATGTTATTATCGTGGGTCATGAGTCATGATCGTGTTTTTTTTGTTAATCAACGTTATATACAAATTATTTTTAAATCTGCTCGAGACCTTTGTGTGCATAGAGTTAACCGTCGTGATTCTTCATAAAATAACTAACAACATAAGTTAAGAACAAGCGTGAAACTACTCACTCCAGAGTTCCTTGCATTTTATATGACCGGAACTCCGGAGCATAATCGAGAATATGGGTACTTTTAACGCTGGAATGGAACAAAATGGTTAAATTATTTAAAGCGAGATATTTATTTATTGTTGACAGAAACCCAAAGGTTTTCTGTATTTTATTTAAAATTAAAAATATATATATGCAAACCTGTGCACTGCCCCCCGGGGGGGTTTAAACGGGGGGGGAGCAATTTCAACACGGGGGGCAACCAGGGGGGAAAGAAAAAAAGGAGAAAAAAGAAAGGAAAAGGGAAAAAAGGGACAAATAAAGCGAAAAAAAAGTGAAAATAGGTCCAAAATAGATTAAAATGCATTGAAATAGGCTAAAAACTGCAAAAATTTCGCAATCATGGCCTCATAGGTAAAAAATGGCGTCATAATTTCTGGGTACTTTTCCATTTTTTCGCGGGGGGGCAACAAAACGGTGGAGTAAATCCTCCAATAAAGCGCGGGGCATTTTCAAACCGTGCACATGTCTGTATATGATTTATTTTTCGTCATTTAGCAAGGTTAAGTTAGAACCGTCGTGTCGTAGAGCCGAAAAGTAGCTGGTTGCTCCAGCGGTTTCACATCCGGCGAGGATATTTTGAAATTTGTATACGATAATTATGCTGAAAGTGCCAAAAAATTTAAGAAAAGTTCTGTACGCACAGTTGAAAGAAAAGATGGACTGGTTTATGTGCATCAAAGAGAAACAGCTTGCCTCAAGCATTGGCCTGAAGGTACATTTAAAGATCGAAAACTTTTTCTAAAAAAAATTTGTTACTAACGCTCAATGTTAGAATTTAACTTAATTATGTTGCAGATCTGACGATTTTTTGGAATTTTTTTTGACAAGTTTACATTGATGGGTCAGAGTTTTGATTTCAAAGACTAATGTTTATTGCTTGAGTGTTTGGTCGTTATCATTCATTACATATATTTTTTCTAGCAAAATTGCCACTTTTTTCCGCCAAACTTAAATTAAAGTTATAGTCTCATTTAAAAATGAAAAAATTTAACTTAATTTCTTTAATTTTACCATATTTATTTGTAAAATAAGAATTATATATAACCAATCAATTTCATCGAGACAGACCTATTGCTACTGCCCCCCGGGAGTCAAAACGGGGAGGCAATTCAAAACGGGGGGGACGACTTTTTTGAAACGGGGGGGGGGGATAAAACGGGGGGGGCAGGGGGAAGAAAAAGAGAGGAGAAGGGAAAAAAACGGGACAAAAAAAAGCGAAATTAAGAGGTGAAGGATAGGTCTGAATGGGTTAAAATACATTGAAAATAGGCTAAAAACTGCAAAAAAATTGCGAATGATGGCGTCATCATAAGTCAAAAATGGGCGTTATAATTTTTAGAGTACTTTTCCATTTTTTGGCGGGGGGGGGGGGCAAATATCCTCCAATGATAAAATGGAGGGGGCATTTCCAGAACGTGCACAGCTCTGCAAAAATCTAATAAAAGTTTGGAAATAGTCCCCCTTGCCTGAAATCAGTAATCTCTACAGCTTTCTGCTTTGTTTTACAGAAAATCAGAAATTTTTAAGATATGACGTCAATTTCGTTGAAACTGATGACGCCACTACGTGCGATGTTTAAGCCTTGGACCACAAGCCGTCTGCTTACTGGAATTCTAGCCCATTGGACAACTGCCACAACTACAGAGTTGTTAAAGGGCTGAAGTCGACGACAGGGATATTAAAAATCAATTACTATACTATTGAATGTAAAATATTTTTCGTCATTAGTCGAGATGTTCGAAATAGTGGCGGTGCTAGCGCATGTAAACAAGCACAAATTATGACTTCTATATAATCTTAAATATAATTTTAAAACAAGTACTGTTCTTTACAAATTTCCCTTTATCATAGAAATTTAGAAGTGCCCCCCCCCCTCCCAGCACATAGGAGTAAATAAAAAAAATTGAATTTTCAACTAAGCACAGTGTATTTCTTATTATAATTTTTTAAGGTGATAAGAGCTTCTAATTTTGATGTTTTCAGAATAAAATTAATGGAAAGGCAAAAAAAATTTTGTTGTAAATTTGCTTGCAGTCTAAACGACACTTGTTTTCACGAACTTTCACTTAAATGTCCAAAATGAGTGTTTAAAACACTGTATCTACAGCAATCCTGTGGTGTTTTTATGAAAAGATCTCCGATCCACAATCACTGATGGGTGGAAAGAAAATAATACTGCAGCCTCATTAGACACGAATGACTTGTGGGCAGTTACATTTGGTGGGGGGGTACTGAGATGTCACTGGATGGCATCTGTTGCAACCGCTGAAGTTGTCTCTAACATACTATGGGCTTTTCTTCACAAAGGATCATACCGCGCGAATTGTGAAACAGTGTGCATTTAGGCAGTTTAAGAACAAAAACATTCTTTAATTTCTCAATATAGTTTATATAAATAAACACATTATAAAAGTAACGTTCCACATTATTTTTGTCAAGACCAGTAAAAATTAAAATATTTGACATTTTTACAACGCTTAAAATTAAAAAAAACGAAAGTCCTTAATATAAAGTAAAACATTTATAATCTCTGACGTAAGTTAGTTTTGTAGTTCAACCGTTATCTACTTGTTCTTTGTATCACTTTGTTAACATCGGTTCTTCTGCTGTTACTATCAATACTGTTAATTTTTGCAGTTTAAACAACGAAACACTGGGAATCAGGAACTAAATACCCTCTAAACGCTCAAGGCGGGGGGGCCAACCAATTGGAAACTGGTGAAATTTTTCCTGGCATAATTTTCTGAAAAAGGACCCTGTTAATGTCTGTGTAAGAAGTGCCCGAACCTTTAACTGGGAGTCATTATGTATAATAAACTGTAAAACATTGATAAAATAAATAATTTGTATCAGTATTTGATACTGATATATTGTTTTATGCTCCAATTTTTGGATCTAAAGCCTGTACAATATTTGAGACTTTTGTTTAAACTTCATTATAATTATAGTAATCTACCAGTTAATAATAACTGTTATCTTGTCTTTAACTGTGGTTTTATTAAAAGGGCAACTTTTTTGAAAGGGGGGGAGGCATTTCCAGACCGTGAACAGATCTGAGTTAAATTTTTGAGAATGCATTAATTATAAAATATAAGCTGCGAATGCTCTCTAAAATATGGTAAACAACACAGTCACTATAACATCTATACACTTATATTTTTTAATTTAGGTGATTTGTATTTTTGATAAATCAACCAGAGAAATAGTTATTGGACCTTTTAAATACTACAGGATACAAGGAGGTAGCCATATTATTACTTGCCGGACTATCGGATTTTGCAGGTTAATTTTTATTCATCAGCTACATTCGTTAAAAAAGCAAAAAAATAATGCATGGATTTATAAAAAAAATTTCTTTATCAGAAAGCTGGCCATCTAAGGAAAATATACATTGGTTTGTTAAATCATTTCGTATGCAAGATATTTAATGAAGAATAAAAATGTGGAAGAAGTACACCCACTAAGAAAAGGGAGGTAAGGAAGTAGTCAGCGGCGTGCCCAGGGGAGCGGGGGGGGGGGCGGCCGCTCCCACGAAATCTGACGAAGACGGGTTTTTTGTAAGAGGGGACCCTTTCGTTTTTTGAATTTTGAAAAAATTTTTTTTTTCTTTAATATTAATACAGAAACTTTCCTGATGCCTTCCAAAAGCATATTAACAGTCAAAAAACCAAATTTTCCCGAGTTAGCCGGTAGTCGCTGCGAATTCGTCTTAGTTTTTCAATTTTCAAATCGATTATGTCGAGCAATAGTTAAGGCATACATGTTAAATAAAACTACTATAAACACCATTAACCTTTTATTAACGTTTCAAACACATATTTTAAATGTATAGGGATAAAAAACCTTAAACTTTGTGGTAAGTATCATCAAAAAATAAAATTTCTAGTGTAGTTTGCGCCTTAAGGTAGAACCTCACAGTTTTGAACACTTGGACTACAAGTCGCATATCATCATAAATATTAATTTTAGCCCATAAAAGTGGGGTGCTATAAAAAGTTAAGACTCTGTGCAGTCTAGTGGTTATTAAAAAACATCACCGAAAAGTTGTGACCAGTTCGCAACAGATGTCCATGAATTCCCCCTTTGAAAACCACAATAAGGCCTTTTAAAAAAAAATAATAATTATTTTCGGGCGAAATATTATAATAAATTAGGGTAATCTAGGGGGCAACTTTCAGAGGTGGTTTGGGTTCAAAACGAGTCTTCAGGATTTTTTTTAAATTGCAAAAAAGACTTTTTTTGCGAGAAATACTATAGTAAAAAAAATCCTGAATTTTTTGCTTTTAATCGTTTATAATAAAAAAAAAATGGTAAAAGCCTATATCTAACTATTTCCAAACTTTTGTTTAAAAATAACGAATCAATTTTTTTAAAAATAACGAATAATTTTTCTTTTAATTTCTTAAATTTTTAATTTAAATTTTAATTTTTAATTTAATATAACTTTTAATTTCTTTTAATTTTAATTTTCGTTTAATTTTCTTTAAATTGACGCCGAGAAACTACATTTTGAACCATTCCTTTAAAAGCTCCTTTTAATTGAAAATCCACGAGGACCCAGTAGCCGAGTGGTTTGTACGTCGCGCCTGGATGCTCGGATCCATGGGTTCGAGTAGTCGCTCGACCATAATTTTAACGCCGAAAAAATTTTTTTTTATTTTTTAGCTTTTTAATTTAATAAAATGTTTTATTATTTAAGATACGCTAAATAAAAAATGAAAAAATAGAATATTTTTGGTAATAAACTTTATTAGTGTTTTGTATTTTTGACATGTATTTTATTGATGTTATTTGATGATTGTGGACGATAACAATTTTTTACAGAGAAATGAATGTCAAAAATTGAATCAGCAGGTCAAACTAAAAATATATAACTGCGTATAGTAAGATGTAATTCAAAAAGATCTGTCGTCAAAAAAGAAACTGTGAAGTTCTACCTTGAAAAATAAAAATTCTCCCCAAAATTAAAATTAAATTAAAATTAAAAATTAAAAATTTTAGTGTTGTGCAATTTAATCAAAATTAAAAATTAAAATTTCTAGTGTTGAGCCATCAGGCCTGTGCTGACCTTCGGGCAGCAGCCAACGGGTGTCCGGGTTCCAGAACGACCTAACGCTGGTTGCTGGTTCTTTTCTTTTA
>JASAMX010032650.1:0-11954 GCA_030248175.1 Microlaimidae sp. YZB2_3
AGAGTCACGTTAATTTCATACTGATTGTGACTTTTTGTGTAATAGTAACGACGATATAAATTACTGTTACCCAATGTTGATCTCGGTTCACACTCGCGGAAATGCGCTGGAAAGACTTGCCGTTCGTTTACGAAAATCACGAGAAATTTTTTCGTCCCCCTCTACGTTTTCGGTCGTGTCGGGATTGGCCGCTTCGGGGGGCGAGCTCAGCGGTGTTAGCGGACTCCACGTGGATCCCACTAAGGTAAGTGAAAATATATTATTAAAGTGTGTGGTCAGTAGCAAGGAAAACAGGGGGCGGGCAGGAGGGTTGGGCGGTTTATACCTCCCCTCCGAAATCCTAATTACTGTCGACACCCTCCCCTCTTCTAAAATTTGGCTGCTAAACAGTCCCCTCCCCCCTAAAATTTGTGAGGGTCTTAGAAAGAAAAAAAAGCTAAAAATAAAATATTTGAGGTATTCCCCCAAAAAACTTTAGGCCACCCCACCCCCAATTTCGGGGGTCGGGTATACTCCATTCCATGTGCACTCCCCCCCCCCCAAAAAAAACAATCAGGGAGGCTCTCACCTATGAAGTAGAGGCAACACCGGGCAAATACCATCTTTTATCTTTTTTCATCGGTATCACTGATACCTAAAGACAATATATTTTTACGTTCTTTCTTCGTTTTATTTTAAGATGCTAAAAACTAAAGACACTAAAATTCGGTGGATTTTTAAAGATGTTCTGTTCAGTGAAAAGTTATGCCACTAAACATTACAATACAAAAATGACAAAATACAATAATATATGAATTTAAATAAAGTTTAGTTGTTGCACGGGGAACAATATTTGGAAGTGTAAAAACCCGCTTCCTAGCGAAGGCAAAACTCCGAACCACGTCATGTGAGAAAAGCCGATGTTCTGGAATAAAGCGCAGTGGAGCCGCAGTTTTAGTGGATGGTAAGTTTTTTAATTATTTAATTTAACTTTTAATTTTTTAATTAATTTTAAAAAAATTTAAAATTGAAATTCGATAAATATTAATGCAAAGTTAAAGCCTTTGTGTTTCAATTTGGTCTTTCGAATATTTCGAAAATAAAATACTTTGTAAAAAAAACACTTTCGCCCTTCTCCATAAGTGAAAGTTTAAAAATTAAAGTTGGCATGCCTGTACGCCGGATTCGGTGTCTTTTGCTTGATGAATTTACTTTATGGAAAAAATGCAGTTTCAAAATTTTTCATTTTTAGTGTTTTTAGCTCTGAGTGGCATCCTCCCCTAATATTAAAAGGGAAGTCCAGCAAATTTAAGGGAACTGTCGGCAAATTCAAGATTTCAGGGATATGACAATGACATCCCCCACCCTTGCATCTTACCCATAAATCTGGCTCCCTGGTAACGGAAAGATTTGGCAGCCAAAAATCATAATTCTGCTTCTATAACATACAGACCTGTGCACTGACTCCCGGGGTTTTATCGGGGAAGGGGAGCGGGGCAATTCCAAAACAGGGAAGTGCGCGGGGGGCAACTTTTTGAAAGGTAGGGGTACTAAAACGGGGGGAGCAAGCAGGGGAAAAAGAAAAAAAAGGAAAGAGGGACAAAATGGACAAAAAAAAGCGAAAATAAGTGAAAATAGGTCTAAAATGGCTTAAAATGCATTGAAATAGGCTAAAAATTGCAAAAAATTTCGTGATAATGGTGTAATTATAGGTCAAAAAAGGCGCCATAATTTTTAGGTACTTTTTCAATTTTGGGCGGGGGGGGGAGGAAAATCCTCCAATAAATCGGGGGGCATTTCCAAAACGTGCACAGGTCTGAACATGAACTTGTGTTTTGACCTTGATTAATATAAATGTTTACACTGTTTAAACTTTTAAAAAAAGCAAAAATGGGAATTTAGGACGAAAACAAATTTTCACAATATTTATTATTCAACGGCAAGGCAAATTCAAAATGTTCAGCAGCCTTATTCATAAATACGGGGAGCTCTCGCCCAGCGTGTCATGTAAATCTCCAGAAAATGGACATACCAGCTTTTTTTTTTTGTTTTTATTAAACGCAAATTTTAAGTTAATTGAAACTGAAAATTTCTATTTAAGTAAACCCATTTTACAAGTAATTTGAAATTTATTAAAATAATTTAATCTTATTTATTTTTAAGCAGTACAAGTCGTTTTGTTTAAGTTTTTTTTGGGAAAAAATAAAAAAAAACACTCAGTCTATTGTCATAAATATGTTCATTACACGCCGGCGAGAACTCGCCGGTTTATGAATACGGCTGCGGATTTCCGCTTTAACTCATAAAATATAGCTTAATCTTATGTTTTTTATAAAGGGATGTTTTCTCAGCTCCAATAATATAAGCCTCCGTTTGAGTAAAAAGAAGGTCACTCCAATGTCCAAGTGATGTTTTGTATTATATATTAGTATTTTATATTATTTTAGTGGAAACTTTCGACGAAACCAGCGGTGATAAGTTGGTCTACGGTCAGTACACCATCTTTCTCCTGGGCGAGGGCAATTTCAACGGGTCTAGAACCTCGTCGGCGGAGAAAACCACGGAACCGGTACCCCAAAGAGCCCCGGACGCAGTACTGGAACAAAGGACCTCTCCGGACCAGGTGGGCATTGGGCTGGAATTTAAAACACACGTTCATGTTTTTACACTCTTTTTATACTAAAATATCGCTTTTTATCCAATAAAATACAGTATTATCTTATAAATTGAAAACTACCATTCGTTTATGACATGAAACAACAATAATCTAGCCATTAGGAGTGCCATTAAGCCACCAGCACCGTGCTGACCTTCGGGCAGCACCCAACGGGCCCACGGGTACCACCACCTGGTTGTTGGATCTTTTCTCTCATAAAACTGAGTCCAGCTTTGCATGGCTAGAAAAAGGTTGTTGTACGTCGGCCACACATTGCAGTTTCCCATCTAGCAAACCAGTAGACAAATACAGCTCTATTGTGTGTGGAGTTTGTACCACTGATCTTGCAGGAACACCTATACTGCCTATGTACGCCGTTAAATAATAAGATCAATATAAGGCGACTTAAAAAACCTTTAGACGAAGACCTCAGAATGAGTGAAGACTGCATGCAGTGAACACTCTAGCGGTAAAAGTTGCCAACGTTATTAATGTTGGACGAAGAGTCTCAACCATAGGGGTGAAATTTTTTCGCCTCTCCTGGCTTGTCTTAGCGCTTGCCTGCCCTTTGCATAATCTGCTTAGGGAAGATAAGTTTCAGGTAATGCAACAACAACAAGCCATTAGGAATTATTTGTACACCGAACAAAAAAAACAGCAACCATGTGCTACTCGCAGTCCATTGGGTGATACCCGAAGGTCAGCGCAAACCACATGCCTTTTTTGTTGTTGCATTACCTGAAACTTATCTTCCCTATGCAGATTTTGCAAAGGGCAGGTGCTAAGACAAGCCAGGAGGGGCAAAAAAACTTCACCCCACATGCCTCCGCGTTTAATCCCATTCTCAGAAGGGAGGGGTATTGCTCAGAGCAGGTGTGGATTCTTTTTTTGAGCATTTTTTTATAAATTTTTTAGGCCACTTTATACAGATTGGGCTCCGGAGATTACAATCCTTTACATATCGATCCTCAATTTGCCAAGATAGCAGGTGATTTTTTTTTTATTAAAACTCGCTAAAACTCAAAGCTGTTATAAAATATTTTTTGCTTTAAAAACAAAATTTCAGCAGCTGGTTATTTTAGTTTGCTATTTTATTTATGTTTATTTCACTTGCTATTTTTTGCTAACGAAAAGTTTTGTTGTTTTTTATTAAAGTTTGTACGTAAATTTTATTGTTCATCAAAAAAATCTTATTTTTTGTAAATGTAAATTCTTGTCGGGCTGAGGGGGCTAAGGCCCTTACCGTGTGGCCATTGCGGCCCAGCCCACAACCGGAGGGTCAAGCTTATCTTTTCAATACATTGTTGTGCAACCAAAAAGATAAGCCCTCCTCCCACGGTAGGGTGCATTCCGACCAAAAGTAGGCCTAGGGACTTGATGTGAGATAGGTAATGTCAATGTGTATTATTTTCTGTATTCAGTAAATCATATATTAATCTTTATTTATTATAGAAAGAACACAAGAAGGGACAGATCAAGAGGAAAATGGACTTGTGATAACAAATTTTACTTAGGTCGAGTATTGAACGTAAGTGCGGTTGCGCATCGTTAAGGCGACGCTCTTGATAGGCTGTGGACAGAAAAAAGGTCTTCGAACCTAGGCAAGCTTACGCAAGAAGCGAACTAGCTCAAGTACCTTTAATACATAATATTTTAGTCGTTTAAAGTTCACAAGACAAATTCGTTCAAAGTGGTAGAAGAATCTCTTAAACCAACTAACCGGCTCGAATAAGGTAAACTAACCTTTAGTTATCTTACACTATCTTACACTTATATATATCTATGTTTTTTACCTCTATTTGTTTTATATTTGTATGTTATCTATTTATCATTATTATATAGTTTACCTTAGTTTGGTTATTTCATTTTCAATATTTGTATTTCGTTTGTATTATTATCATACAAAGAATGTAAAACTCACATTTTCTCCCTACAATCCCCTAATAGGGGTGGGGCCTTGACTAAAATTCTACATCAACAACAGTGCTGATATAGGGTATTAGGCGGTCATATAAAATATTCATCGCCGGCCCGCTTCTGCTATATAAAAAATAATGTAAACTCTCAATATTTTTCAGGTTTTAAACAACCTATATTACACGGTTTGTGTTCGTTCGGTTTTAGTGTACGCCATATTTTGAAGCATTATGCCAACAATGATGTTTCCAAATTTAAAGCTGTTAAGGTAAATTATTATAATTATTCGGTAAAAAGTTTAATGCTGCGCTGCATACATAGGTCACCGAAGGGGGGGGGGTGTGGGGGGGGTCGCCCCCCCCCCCTGCACGGCCTCTGAGACCTATCCCCCCCCTAAGGCCCATTTTGACCCCCTCCCCCCATCGACCCCTTGAACCCCTGACCCCCCCCCCCCTAAGGCCCATTTTTGACCACCCCCCTCCCCCCCTCACTAGACAATCCCAAAAAATGCTTAAAAAAAGGTCAAATTTGGTAAAAATATTGTCAATTTTGTAAAAAAAAATGGCACCCGGGGTGTGACCACCCCCCCGGTTTTTTTCAAAAAAAAACACCCCGGGGTGTGACCCCCCCCCCTGGAGGTCAAAAACCTCCACACCCCGGGGTGTGGACCCCCCCCCCCCTGAGCTGTCAAAAGGTCGGTGACCTATGGCTGCATATCATACCATAATTTAGGAACAGGGTAAAGTAGGAGTTTTTTATTTGGCAATAAAAAAATTCTTGTGCTAAAGTGATGTTCATATTCTGGTACCGGGATGGATAGTTAGGTGTAGCAAGGATTTTCTTTGGAGTAAACAATTTTTGGGCAAAAGTAACATTTTTTAATTCAATGAAATTTAAGGGTCTCATATTAAAAAAAATGTTGCTGCTCCTGAATAGTGTCTGATTGTAATTCCTGCGAAATTGTTTTATTTTTAAGAATAATTGACTTAAAAATAACCTGCTTATGCGTGTCTAACTCGGAGTTGATTCAGTTAAGTCTTTCCTTAGTCGCTTGAAAACTTTTAAGTTATAAATTAAGTGTAATGCGCTATTATCGGCGAATATAATTCGTATTTTCTATTGCTGTAAAGAGTTAAAATGTTTTACCGATCAATACTATTTTATAAAAACTACTGTTTACCTTAAACATTGTAATACGCGTAAATTCAGAATGAGCGCGATGTGTAAACAAAAATTTTTGACTAAACACGTGGTAGCGAAGTAAAATTTTATTTGTATCGCATAGTTTTTTTAAAGTAGTTTTGGGATTGTTTTATTCTGAATTGTGGCGCTCTAAATACACAATAATAGCAATTGCGTTTATTTAATTAGAATAGCTCAGGGTAAGTTGAATAAAGATGTATTTTGTTTAAGGCGAGATTTTCGAAACCTGTAATACCGGGTCAAACCTTGATTACGCAAATGTGGAGGCAGGGAAACAGAATACATTTCCAAACATTGGTAACAGTTTGTTTTTGCTGCGATTAGTTTTGAATACTGTATGTTTACATATTTAAAAAAAAATAAACATGCAGACCCGCCGAATTCCCCCTTAATGGTTTAAAACAAAGGGAAGGGGAAATTTTCAGAATAGGAAAAGGGTTTTTTTTAAAAAAAAAGACGGTTGCGCAAAAAAAAGGAAAGCAAAAAACTGAAATTTTTTTTAAAGTAGGTCAATAATTGCAACAAGAAAAAACCTTTCGAAAAAAGCTCAAAAGGAGCAAATATTTTTTTGAGTATTTTTTTCGTTTTTGAGCAAAGGATGAAAAGCACAGCCACTTATTAACTGGATAGAATGGCAGGATCGTGCAGAGGTAGTTTGAAACATGTCAACGTGAAATATGGAATAGCTGTTATAAGACAAAATGTGTATTTGTTTTAGGTTAAATTTAAACAAATTGTTATAAACCCTATTAATATTTTTAGGTTAAAGAAACAGGCGATACGGTGCTAAGTGGTGGCTACGTTGATATGAAACTGGACGCATCGCAGCAAGTAAGTTTCCAAAATAAAGTGGAACTTATTAAGTGGATTAAAAAAAGTAGTGAAAATTGGCGCATAGCAAAGATACGGTATTTATCCCCTGATTCCAAATGATGCAGTCGGATGGGTGGGAAGAAGCAGGGGAATTCCCCTCCCGGAAGGTAAATTCTTTTCATATGGTACCCTAAAACCATGGAGATGCCGTTCATAGTTCATCGGTTTTGGTTTACAGTGTGGGTGTAGCCAGGGGCCTGAAAGGTCTCTAAATCCCTTTTTGTAAAATCCAGGCTCTGTCAATGTCTGCTAATGTATTTTTATGTAAGAAAACATGTTTTTACCGCTAAAGACATTAGATAATACATGATTAGGCCAAAAACAGTGTATTATGCAGCTTTATCCACGTTAATTCCTGCTTTTTTAATCTTACCAAAACTTAGCTGGGGGCGGAGCCCGAAATTTTTTTTGTACTGAAATCCGCCCCCCTTCTCTCAAAGAATGAAACCATGGGTACCTACGCTTTTCATCGTGCCGCAATGACAGAACGCATGAGTTATACGTAGTGTTTAGTCGGAGACCTGTGCACTGCCCACCCCCGGGGTTTTATTGGGGGGGGGTCAATTCCAAAACGGGGGGGGGCAACTTTTTTGAAACGGGGGGGGCAATAAAACGGGGGAGGGCAAGCAGGGGGGGAAATAAAAAAAGGAAAAAAAAGAGAGAAAAAGAAAGAAAAAAGGGATAAAAAAAGCTAAAATAAGGTAAAAATAGGTCTAAAATGGCTTAAAATACATTGAAACATGCTAAAAACTGAAAAATTCACAATTATGACGTCATCATAGGTCAAAAATGGCGTCATAAATTTAGGGTACTTTTTCATTTTTGGCGGGGGGGGCATTTCCAGACCGTGCACAGGTCTGTAGTCGTGTTTATTAGTGCTGACTTTTGGGCCTTGCGTACCCAGATTTGAGCAGACGGTGATACTGTTATTATGCGTAGTACTTGGTGGCGCTGTCAGGATTTTGAGCCTTGCGCACCACCCCCCCCCCTCCTTATGAATATAAGAATTGTTGATAATGCTGTGATGCCCGGTAGCCGCACTCATAAAGCGCGATTAACCAAGGATTAACTAAAGATTAAGTATGGACGTCTTTTTTCATGGACAAGGAAAGAATCGGATTAACACCATTTCACATGTATAAACATTAACACGACCTTGGGACCAGAGGACCTTTGGGCAAACCCCGTTGCAGTTGCTGAGCTCCTCCGGGAGTGGGAAGAGGGGGTGAGCAAGGTGAGAAGCGTGCCGGACGGACCACACCAGGATTGATGGAAACCCTGGCCACTGGCAAAGGACACACAGAATCGGATTAAAAAACTAATAAGAACTGACTTTAAACGCTGTTTTTGGACTTTTTGTCATGTTTCGTGACTTGAAAAGTATACGTACTGTTTTAACTAAAGTATTTTTATATAAATAATTGGCAAATTTTAAGAATATTTTTAAAAAAGTTAAATACATGATATTGTTAATTTTTCATTTCGAAATAAAAAAAAATTAAAAGAGATGAATTTTATTTCGATTTTACATTGGTTCACATTATTAATTTAAATTAATAAAAATTTAATTTTTCTGTATGTTTGATTATGTTATAAGTTTATTGTACATTATTAATCATTATTTAAAGGAATTAAATCTTTTATCAATTTATATTATATTATGTGAGCCAATGCAAAAGCCAATCAACAATCGTTGGTTAAAGGAGCACTGTTACAAATCAAATTCCTATATCGCCCAAAACGGACTGCTCCTTTAATACCAAACCTACCTAACTCAAATTCGGGATTTGGAGTGAAAGAAAGAAAAAAAGAATTTTATTTTAGCAAAATGTTTTCAAAAAGAACACATCAAATAATAAAAATAAAAAATATCACACACAAACACAATATTAAGTATAAATTTTTTATCACAAACACCACAGTATATACAAAAACTAGTACCTATTAGTAAATGGTTACAAAATATAATCAAAAGACAATAAAAATAATAATAACGCATTACTGTTGGGAGACCCCATGATTTAAATGTATCCAAAAATAAAGAGGTTATTATTTTTGTTAAAGAAAACATTCCAGGGCGCTGTTTCATAAAAGTTCCCAACATGCTGTTTTTTTGTTGAAGTCCATTTCTTTTTTGTAGAAAGCTACAAAGAAATGAAAATGCAATAGACTTTTGGAAAAACTTATAAAAAACCAAAAATTTGCATAAATATTAATTGCAAAAATCCCTATGCTTTATCATAGGATTTCATTTCTTTGTAAATATTTACAAAGAATCAAATGTTAGTAACATTTATGAAACAGCGCACAGATCAATAATTACAAAAAGATACAAAAGTAATGTGTGCGATCCTCAAGCAACATAGTTCTTCATGAAAGCGTTAATTATGATATTATTGCTAAAAACTGCTCACAAGCTGAAGCTTTGCTTTGACTTCAGCACTGATACTGAGCAGGTCATTACTTTGTACCAAAATGTTATTGCTTGTGCACAGAGTTTATAAAAATGATTAATTTAGAAAAACTGGGCGGAATTTGAGCTTATCACTACAAATATTATGACTTTGCAGCTAATTTAACGATTTTCTAAATATATTGTCCTATTTAGAGGTAACCTGGGAGGCACTCAGAGTGTTCCAGTTACTAATTACTCGATTAGGGAAACAATATTTTCTTGCATCAATTCTGCTATCATCAACTTGTAGTTTAAATGGATGACCTCGTGTTGGGTTAGTATTAAAAGAAAAAAGGTTTTCTGCAAGGAGGCTAGATTTTCCATGGACTATTTTATATACTTCACATAAATCGGTTTTATTTCTTCTGTCATAGAGTTTTTCAAGTTTTAGAAAAGCTAAACGATTTTCATAGTTAGTGTAACCAAGACCACAGCACTTGAATAATCTTCTTGTGTAATATTTTTGTACTTTTTCTATTAAGTTGCAATCCTTGATTAAATAAGGATTCCAGATTACACTGCCATACTCAAGTAATGGCCTTATGTAAGACTTGTATGCTTGCATTAAGTTTTTGACTGATTTAGCTGTGAAAGTACAAAAGATTAAGGCAGATCTTAGAAGAGTACTTTCTGCTATTTTTTGACAGTGTTTTGAGAATTTTAAATTACAAGACATATAAATACCTAGATCTTTTACTGTTTTAGCTTGATTTAAAATTTTATCATTCACTTGATAATTATAGCCACAGGAGTTAGTTACAGTCCCAATATAAAAAGTTTCGCACTTATCTTCTGCAAGGTTTAGTTGCCAGGTTTTTGACCACTCAACAATTTTTTCAAGATCTTGCTGCAGATTTTGAACTTGGAAATTCATAGAAAGTGCTCCACTACAAGGCTACAACATTTTTAAAATTCAGCTTGATTGGTTCAGTATTAAAGGAGCAGCCCGGGTTGGGAGATATAGGATTTTGATTTGTGACAGTGCTCCTTTAATCCTTGGTGAATCGCGCTTTATGAGTGCGGCTATGGTTTTCAGTCGCATTGTAAGAGCTTATTGCTCTGCGTTGCATTCCTCCCTTTATAAAAATAAAATTGATAATGTTATTATGTCTTGGGTCCGATTGCGCTATCAGAGCTGATTGCTTGGCCTTGTGTACCTTGTAGGGAAATAATAGATAGGCTCAAGGGACTCGGGATGCCTGAAAAGCACCGCGTGTTCGGTTGCGTCGTGATTGCTGAGTGCTCGGCATAGGTGAGCACGGTCGGGGAAGCTAGGGGGGGTGGTTACCCGTGGTAAATCGAATTTTGAATTCTAGGAGGGGGATTCCAGGGGGTCCGGACCCCCCCCCTAGCTTTTTAGGGGGGTCGACCCGGGCTGCGAAATTTTGAAATCTAGAGGGGGGTCAGGTGGGGTCCGGTGTCCAAAGCAAAACAGTTTTAAACCATAATAACTTTAATAATTGTTCCTTGTACAGGATAATACTACATTTTATGGAATAAAAAGCCATATTCATGTATAAAAAGGGTGTAAAAGCATGAATATGTGATGAAAATTCACGTTTTTGGAAGAAAATTTAGTATAAAAAAGGTACCTAAAATTTTCCCGAGGGGGAGGGGAGGTCAGATTTCAAAATCTAGAGGGGGTCAGGAGTAAAAAATTTGGAAATTTGGGGGGATGGGGCCCTAGATTTTCTTCTAGGGGAGGATTGCAAAATTTCGAGGCTAGTGGGGGGCTGAACCCCACCCTGCCCCCCCCCCTTTTCTCACCTATGGTGCTCGGCCTTGTGTATCTCTTATGGAAATAATATTAATAACTTTTCAGGGGTCTTCCGGCGGCGACGCGGGGGATTCGAGTTCTCTGAAAAGCGCCGCGGTTTTCGCGGAACTGAAGAAGCGACTGGCCGCCCAGCCGGACATGGCCAAGAAAGTCAAAGCGATATACACGTGGGTGGTGAATGTGAACGGGAAAGAAGCCGGCAGATGGAGTAAGTTGGGGGTTTTATAATCAACAACAAGCTCCGCTATTTTTCAAACTAGTCGACCCGAGATCGACGATTTGGACCGGTTTTAGCCCCTTCCTATCGAAGAAATATCCAGAAGAGGTCCAAAGTAAACGCAAAAATATGACTAGAGAAGGGGGGAATACCCTAAAGGATAAATCTTAAAAAGGATAAGAAGGTCTGAAAGAAGTATAATTTTGGAATAGGTGAAAACAAAGTGGGGATTTAATTTCCAAAAAAAAAGTCTTAAAAGTCCTGATAAAAATGCTATAAATTGGTAAGCATTGATTTGAGAGTAGTAAACAAAACATTTATGAGGGTTAGGGCAGGGAGAATATGCAAAAACTGTACTCTTTTGAGGGAATTTCACAAATAATGAGGAAGCAATATTGCACCTAACATTACTGATTCTTGCCCATGGAGTTTCTACGACCCCAAATCCTGAGTGTCCTCACTTTGGGACACGGTCATTTCCAAACTGCAAGCAGGGCGGGCCTTTTTATTTCGCATAATATATATATTTAAACTTTTATAATATTATATAGCCTAGCCTAGGACCCTTTTTTATGATGAGTTGGCTCTGGTCCTTGTAAAAAAATCCTTACAGCCATAGGTGGACAGCCTCCCGGATTTTGGGGGGGACCCGACCCCTGAAATTTGGGGAGTGTCTAAAAAAAATTTTGTTGTTTTTCTTAAATATCCCATTTTTAGCGTTTTTTTTTGTACTAGGACCTCCCAAATTCTAGGGGGGTGTCCGGGGTACACCTAAATTTTAGGGGAGGGTGTCGGTTATAATCGGGATTTTAGGGGAGTATAACCCCCAAGTCAACCCATCTGCCCCCCATGCCCCTCATTTTGGAATTGAGCAATA
>JASAMX010032651.1:0-10121 GCA_030248175.1 Microlaimidae sp. YZB2_3
TACGTATATAAAGTTAGCGCACGAAATTCGTGCGCGCACGAATTTCCGCGCACGAATTTTGAGCCTGTATATTTTCAGTCGCACGCACGAAAAAAAAAAGATTTTTGCGCCCATCGCACATTAAGCACAGTACGTATATAAAGTTAGCGCACGAAATTCGTGCGCGCACGAATTTCCGCGTACGAATTTTAGTTATTGTTATTGGTATATAAATAATTGATCTATTTTTTTGAAAAAAACATTCTAAAACATCACTCTACGATAATTAAATAGTTTATTTTTCTTTTTTATTATGAAAACATTTCTTTTTTTACACATTAAAAAGCTTAGCAATCCAATGAATTATAGAAAACAAAATTTGATTTTATTTTGCAAACTAATAAAAAAGAAAATCTACTTCGCTTTACAAAATACTTTGTTATCATATGGATAAATTTAGTTAAAAACACTATCCTTATTGAAAATTTGTTGTTTTTTTTTTATAAATAATAAATATTCTGATTGAATAGTTTGAGAAATATTTAAGAAACTTTAATGTTTGAGAAAAAATTGTTTATGAACCCTGGAAAATACAACGTATGTATATTGTTTTGTAGTAAAAATCAAATAAATAATTCAAAAAAAAAAACAAAAAAAATCAATCGTAAATAAATGCATTTGAAATGTCAATCATGGAAAAAAAATATTAATTAAATTATTTGTGTACAACTATTTATGAGGTGGAAAGAAACCACTTTTCCAAAAAATAGGCATAAACTATGATTAAAACTTATAGGGGTTTATTGTTTTCAGGAATAATATTTCACCTTTTAGATTTTGATAATTCGATTTTGATTTTTTAAATATTCTTATTAAACTTCTAGAACCTGTTTAACCTGATTCAGTTTAATCCATTTTCGTAATGATATTTTTTTTGGTTATGACGGTGAAGACTTCGTAACACGCGGCTAAACCTTCGTTTCACGGTGTGGTATTTTAGTCTAACTATTGCGATGTGTAAAGTTCACCGTGATAAACTCCATGTATCACCTAAGTCGTACCTAGGTGATATGTAATCATAGATGAACACAGTCACAGAAGCTACGGAGGTCTTTACCTATGGTAAATGACATTTTATATTCTAGAAGAAGAGTCTTCAAAGCAACCCCTGGATTTCTAGGGTGGAGTGGACCAGGGATGAATTTTTGAAACCTAGAGGGGGTCAGGTTTGGTCCAATGTCCGAAGCAAAATAATGTTAAACCATTAAAGGTATAAGTATAATTAGCACTTTTTTTAGTTTTTGATTCTTGAAACAAAACACAAATGAACGTTATTTTTCACATGAACACCAGCACTTCGTTGTATGGATTTATTGCTATAAATGCAAAAAATATTCTTTATTGAAAAATAAAAAGAGAACCGATAAAAACAGAGTAAATATTTAAAGGTTATATTTTTTTGTATATTAGAAAAACAACTACATTTTAAGCCGGAAAATGAATAACCTCGGGAGTCGGAACTGAAATAACCCTTTTATTTATTAAGCCTTTTAATGTGTAAAAAGTAAATGTTTTCATAATAAAAAAACAAAAATAAACTATTTAATTATCGTAGAGTAATGTTTTATAATATTTTTTCCAAAAAATCGATTAATTATTAATATAACAATAACAATAACTAAAATTCGTGCGCGAAAATTCGTGCGCGCACAAATTTCGTGCGCTAACTTTATACACGTACTGTGCTTAATGTGCGATAAGCGCAAAAATCGTTGTTGTCGTGCGCGCGACTGAAAATATACAGGCTCAAAATTCGTGCGCGGAAATTCGTGCGCGCACGAATTTCGTGCGCTAATTTTATATACGTAATTTTTATACTAGGTATAAGTTTTAGTTTACTACAACAATGATAATTAAGTCGCACAGTATCCTATTTTGAAACATTTAGGGCAGCCTTAAGAGTGATGTCAAACAAAAAGGGATCACCATCAGCAGAATACCGAAGTGAAACCTTCTTGTTCTGTTCTCTAAGCTCCCGAAGTTTGCCAAGCAACTCCTTTTGACAGACTCGCTGTTCCTCATTCAGTGACGGCCTTACATAAACTTTATCAAATTTAGTGACCCCTCTTAGTCTTCCTCCTGAACAAACAGCTCTATTTCTGATATATTTGTTGACGACCCTAACATTTAGGAGCCTGGGCCGGTCACCAGCTCTTCCGATATGAAAAAACTCAACAGGAGTGACCTCGCCCAAATCGCCACTGTCAAGAGTCTTTAATAACTCAGTCACATTCTCTTTTTCCCCTTCGTAGGAATTGCTCTCCGGTAGGCCAGATACGACCAGCATTGACTCATGTTCTCTTTGCACCTCCATGCGCTTAAAATAACTGTCAATCATCAGCAGTAAACGATTCAACACCTTTTCACAGATGGATGCCACTAAGTCAGTATTGACACCAGGAGCTCGCTCTTCCTCCATCCCGGCGAATCTCTTCTCTAAATCCGTCAGCCTTTTCCGGAGGTCTGCATTCTCTGCCTCCAGTCTGGCAATTTGATCATCCTTTGTCTCTCTCAGCATATTGCATTTATATTGGTTAAAGCACTAATAAAAAAAATTTCTTAACATCATAAAATGTACCCTCAAAAAAAGATCTTTTTTTGGCTATAAAACACCAGTTATTATCTTAAAGGGTAGTTTAATCACTTTCTAATGCCCAAAATTAAGATCGCAAGGTCAGAATTGACCTAGAAACATGTTTTATACTTATGTTTGTTTAAGGGAATTCTCAAACTGATTTTTGGTACACGTTTAGTACTTGTACCAGACACAGGTTTCTTCTATTTTGCGACTAAAGCATAAAATTAAAAACTTTTTTTCCTAAGCCTAAGCAAAAGCCGAAAATTAAATAAAATTTTACCGCAAAAAAACTTTTACTAAATTATTTATTTCTAAAAACTAAAAACCTAAGCCTAAGAAAAACCTAAAAATCAAGCAAAATTTTATACATGTAAATTTTTATTTAATGATTTGCTTTTTGAATTAGAAAACAAAAACCTTATTTTTACTAAGCCTAAGCGAAACCTAAAAATCAAGGAAAATTTTATCGACAGGGCGAAAACTAGCTTTTTAAAAAAATACGTTTACAAAATTGTATGGAAAAGACGAGTTTTCCGAAGACGAGATGTTTAAAAGACAAGTTTTCCGAAGACGAGTTGTAAAAGACGAGATGTGGAAAGACGAGATGTAAAAGAGGAAACTTCCAGACACTGTCACGCATAGGCAACAGGGTTGCCAGGTTAGCCCCCTGGTTGCCAGGTGGTGGGTGGGGGTTTAAACCACCTTCCCAGAATTTTAGGGAGAGGGTTTAAACCCCCTCCCCTTGAATCCCCCAATGGCCATCTATTCCCTAAGCTGTTGTAAATGCTGCCCTTCTTTCACATTTAATATTTCAAAAAATTGCACCCCCAGAAGCTTCTTCTTAAATATAAATTTCACCTTATTGAAAAAAATTATTTGTTCTGTGTTTATTAACAAAATCTTTTTATGGTTAAATTACATTCTTTAGAGTAGCTACTATTATTGTATTGCCCCTAAATTGTTATACTACCAAAATTTTTCAAATTTAAAATTAAAAAAAAATTGTAGGCCCATTAAGTTTTTTTTTAATATTTTAATTTATTAAAAATTTATTTGTTTTGTGTTTATTTTAAAATGTTTGCCAGGTTCCTCTTTTAAAGAAGTTCCATAAGTTGAAAGTTCCATAAGTTGAAAGTTCCATAAGTTGAAAGTTCCATAAGTTCCATAAATTTAATTGATTAATATTAAACTTGTAAGCTTTTTAACTGCGTAAATACTGCTCTGAATAGCGTAAAAAACTGAAATTAGTGTATAGTCTTTATTTTTGCACTTTTTTAAAAATAGTCCCTTTTTCAAATTTCGGCATTTTTTGAAAATTTTCATAGCCCCTTTTGCTCCTTTTTGTCAAAAAATAGCCCTTTTTTCTATTTTAGACCTGACAATCCTGATAGGCAAGGCAATTTATAAAACTAGGCACGCACGTCGGCACATCAGGAATATTCAGGAGCATCAGGAACAAACCCACTACGCGTTTCTAAGCCTAAGCAAAGCCTAAAAACAATCTAAATTTTCTCCACGCAGCTATTTTATAAAGTTTAGGTTGTTTTTTAGGCTTCGCTTAAAGCTTGCTTAGCAACGCGTGAACTTAAGCTCGTTCCTGACGTTCCTGTGCCTAGGTTTATAAATTGCCTTAAGTCAAGTTGGGTTCCCTTTCTTTTCTGGAAATTTCATTTTCTACATTCATTCTAGGAAATTTGAACGCCAGCACTTGATCGCCGAGCATTAAACCGCCAGCATTAGAACGCCGCGCACTTGAACGCCGAACGAACATTTGACCGCCAAGCATTTGGACCGCCGCAGAACGGGCTAACAGGAGAAAACTCCGCAGCTAACTCCGCAGCGGAGTTTAAGCCTACGCCTTCCTAAGCCTAAGCAAAGCCTAAAAACAACCTAAACTTTCTTCGCGCAGCTATTTGTTAAAGTTTAGGTTGTTTTTAAGGCTTTGCTTAGGCTTAGGAACGCATAGCCTAAAGCTTAAAAAAGGGTTATTTACACCGCAGGTCTCCGCCTGAAGAGTTTTCTCCTGTTAGCCGCAGAACGCGTTGCTTTAAAAAAGACGTTAAAACTCCCCCACAGACCAAGCCCAAGGTAGTATAAACTCCCCCCAAAAATAAAAAAAAACTCAACAAAATATAAAAAAATGTTTTCAATAAAATATTTAAACAAAGCAATGTTGTTTTGGCAATAAACAATAAGTCAAAAATCTAAATTTTTCCTAAGCCCAAGCCATACCTAAAATTAAAGAAAAAATTTAGTGAATGGTTGGTTCTTTATTTATCCAAACCTGATCTTTTTGAACCTAAGCGAAACCTAAAAATCAAACTAAATTTTTAATGATATATTTAAATTTTATGATTTTTTTAAACTTTTTTTTACTAAGCCTAAGCAAAACCTATATTTATATGTTTTATTTATAAATTTATAAATTTATATTATTTCATGTTTTTACACCCTTTTTATACCTAAATATCGCTTTTTATTCAATAAAATGTAGTATTATCTTATAAACAAAACTATTATTAAACATTTAATGATTTAAAAGTATTTTGTTTCGGAAATTGGACCCCACCTGACCCCCCCCCCCCTTGTAGGTTTCAAAATCTTCCACCCCGGGTCGACCCCCCCTAGAAAGCCAGGGGGGGGGTTCGACCCCTCCCTAGGACCCCCTAGATTTTAAAATGTCATTTACCCGGGGTAAACACCCCCTAGCTTTTTGACCGTGTTCATCTATGAGGATGACACACACGCCTTGACGTTATTAAAGGGAGTTCACAATAGGCACCTTGCACTGGAACTCGGTTTATACATGAAGTATGCAATAAACATAGAGAGTCGCCATAATGGATAATTACCGTATCTCCTACTTAGAGAGTCACCATAATGGATAATTACCGTATCTCCTACTTATCTTTCGTAGTATGCAGATCAGCCGTCGAAAGCGCGCGAAATTTCGATCGGTTGATCTGCATACTACGAAAGATAAGTAGGAGATACGGTAATTATCCCTTATGGTGACGTTTATGTATATTGCATACTTTATGTATAAACCGAGTTTCAGTGCAAGGTGCCTATACTTTTGGGGAGTTTATATTGTCGTAGTGCTGTGTTTATATAATTCTCTAAAGGTGGCAAAAAACAGAAATTTGCATAAAATTTATACGCAATCCCCCGGCGATCAAATGCTTGGCGGTCTAATTCTCGTCATTTAAGTGCGCGGCGTTCTAATACTGGCGGCCAAATGCTTGGCGTTCAAGTGCTGGCGTTCAAATTTCCGGACACCTCTACATTAGTAAAACTCGTCTTTTGGGTACGATTTTGTGAACGTATTTTTTAAAAGACAATTTTCTTTTATTTTACCAAGGAAGATAAAGTAAAAATCTTGATTTTTTTCCTAAGCCTAAGCGAAACCTAAAAATAAAATAAAAGTTTTTTTTGATCGATCTGAAACTCAAAATTGAAATTACGTTTACAAAATCGCATTCAAAAGACGAGTTTTTTTTGAAGACGAGATGTTTTAAAAGACGAGTTTTTCGAAAACGACATGCAGAAGATGAGATTTTTTGTTTTTAAAGATGTAAAAGACAAAACTTCCGAACAACGAAGTTTAGTTAGGTTGGTTCCCGGAACTCTTGGCTTTTAATTTCGTCTTTGAATATCGCGTCTTCAAAAAATTTATCTGTTGGGCGTGATTTTGTGAACGTACTTTTTAAACGACAATTTTTTGGGTTTTTGGTATGGTAGGTTTAAAAGATAAAACCCCTAAAAAAGAGAGGTTTTTTGTTGTTTGTAAAAAATATATGCAACTAAAACCGTGGATTTTAAAACGATATTTTTCCTGAGCGTTCAAAAAATTAAAAAAATAAACTAAGTTTTTATCGTGGTATATATCTGGTTGATGGTCGTTTTTAATTAAAGATTAAAAACCTGTATTTTTGCCTAGAAGTAAGCGAAACCTAAAAATCAAGAAACATTATTTTTATTGTGTTATGGTAAACCTTTCAATCGCAAGACAGCTATTTTTTGTTTTAAGTGGAAAACTCGTTTTTTATGAAGTACATTCACAAAATCGTTTTAAAAGACGACTTTTCTGAAAACGAGATTTAAAAGACAAACTGTTTAAAAATGAAATAGTAAAACCAGAAACTTTTGCACACCAGTGCAGTGTGGCACAGAATGAACCCTATGCTCAATAACAATAATAATCATGAAATTTTTCAGGCCGTTTTTTTTCTGTGATTAATTAAAATATTCTTACAAAATGTATTGGAGTAGCCAAAGTAAAATGAAAATAAAACACGGAGGTACAACAGGATTTAAAAAAAATAAAGTTGGAAATGCTTGTATTTTATTTATTTCGGAAACTTTTTTATATTTGAAAACAATAAATTCTTTTATTTATGTCTATATTATTATTATTAATTAATTACACTGAATGTTTGGTTATAGGGCTAGGGGTCATGAGTTTGGCAGGGAGACATGTCTGGTGATTTGTGTACTTTATCCGATGATAAATTTTTTTTGTTTTTATATATATCCAAAAATATACTAATTATCACCAAAAGTAATCCAACATTATATATATATATATATATATATAATATACTATTAGATGTGTTTAAAATTTGCGCATAACAAGTGGGGCGGCCGCCCTCCGGTAATGGTCAGACGGGGGGAAAAATAAAAAGTAGTTGGGCGGAAGGGGGCGCTCCCCCAAAATCAGGGACGTAGCCAGAGTTTCATTTTGGGGGGGGGCGGATTTTAGTACAAAAAAAAATTTCGGGGGGGGGGCCGCCCCCCCCCCCCAATTTTGGGGGGGGGGGGGCCCCCCCTTAATTTTTGAAAACGTTAAAAAAGCAGGGATAAACGTAGATAAAGCTGTATAATACACTGTTTTTGGCCTAATAACCTATTATCTAATGTTTTTAGCGGTAAAAACATGTTTTCTTAGTTAAAAATTACATAAGCACACATTAATAGAGCCTTTTTACAAAAAAGGAATTTAGAGACGTTAGTTTCAGACCCCTTGGCTAAACCCACATTGTAAACCAAAGCACATGAGCAGCATCTCGGCTCCATGTTTTCTAGGGTACCTACCTATATGAAAAAAAATCCGAGCCAACGCTATAGGCGGCAGGAAAATTTAGGAGGGGGAGGTACATAAATCAACCAATATGATTGTTTGTTTTGCTTTCTGTGTAGTACTTATTACTTATAAAAATTATTGTACTAACTTTAAAATAACATTAGCATCAGGCAACATAAATAACGAGATATATATGTATGTATACTATAGAAAGTGACCGCTGAGCGAAGCGAAGCGGAACAAATTTTTGGTTTTTGGGGGTCCATTGGGGTACTAAAATTATTTTAAAGTTTGGCGCCGAGCGATTAGCGAGGCGCTAGAAAATTTTGAATTTTTAGCCTCTGAAAACCCCCAAATTTTACTATCTGGCGACCATTTCGGGGGGGGGGGCGGCCGCCCCCCCCCGCCCAACCACTATCCTTATTTTTCCTCCTGTCCGACCGTTTCGGGGGGGGGGGCGGCGCCCCCCCCCGCCCCCCCCCCCCCTGGCTACGTCCCTGCCCAAAATGGTCGCCAAATAGTAAAGTTTGGGGTTTTAGAGGCCAAAAATTCAAAATTTTCTAGCGCCTCGCTAATCACTCGGTGCCAACCTCTAAAATAGTTTTGATACCACATTGATCCCCAAAAAGCTAAAAAAATTTCCGCTTCCCTTCGCTCAGCGTTTAAGTTCCATACTATGCGTATGTATATTTATTGCCGTTTATCTTGCTTAATGTTATTGAAAAAATACAATATTAATAAACAATAAGTACTACACATCAAGCAAAACAAACAATCATTATTTGGTTGATTTGTGTATATACCTTTCTTTTTCCCCTCCTAAAATTTCCAGCCGTCTACAACAATGGCTTGGTACTTTTTTTCCATATAGATACCCTAAAAACGATGTAGATACCGCTCATCTGATTTGTTTTTACGGTGTGGGTGAATCCAAGGGGACTTAAAGGTGTCTAAATCTATTTTTTTGTGAAATCCAAGGCTCTGCCTGCCAATGTCTGCTAATGTAATTTTTTAACTAAGAAAACATGTTTTTAATTCTAAAAACATTAGATAATACGTTATTAGACCAAAAACAGTTTATTATACAGTTTTATATACGTTTACTTTTACTTTTTTAACCTTTTCAAAAATTATGGGGAACGGGAACTGCCGTCCCCCCTTCCCCCAAATTTCAGCGGGGGGGGGGGGCCGAAATTTTTTTTTTTTTGAGTTAGTATGCTTCAAACAAAAATTTTTAATACACCCCCTTCCCGATTTTAAAAATCGGGTGCACGGTGCACCTCTTTCCAAAATGCGGGAGGGGGCTGCTCGGCCACCTATGATACACTGTAAATCTCACCTTCTTCAAACGTAGTGCTGCTAAAAGTTTGCCACCACAGATCAACGTGCTATTGTTGGTGATTAATTCAACAAAGGTTTCATTATTAATAAAACAAAAAGCGTGATTTTTAGGAAAACATATGTTTTTTTTAATTTTTATTTTCTGATTGATTTTTTGCTGTTTCTAGATGTTTATTATTGCGATTATTTATCTTTTTAATTATTTATTAAGACATTTTTGTGAAACGTGTAGTATTTATATTGTATAATATATCAAACGAAAACAAACTGTTAGGATTTATTCGTGTTTGCCCAAACATTACATTATCAAAAATATACGAAAAATAATGTTTAAATTTTTTTAGCAGTTTTGTGTGTTTTTCTAAAGATCTTCTTAAAAACGAATTTTTTTCGCAGAATTGGAAAGAACGTGCAAATTTTCATATACCGTACGTAATACTAATATTATACTATCTGTTGATTATCTTTTCCATATATTATTTTAATCGCTCTTTTTTGACGAAAATACCGGTTTTCGATGAAAAAAACAGTGTTTAACATGTTTAAAAAATTGTTTAATAAAAAACATTTCGCTATCGAAAAAAATATTAAAAGGTAGTATAGTATATGTATGCCGATTTCCTTATTCTTTTGGATTTCAAAGTTTGATTGAACGTATTAGTATAGTTATGATATTATAAATAAGGGTACTATTAAAGAATCTAGTAGCTGTCTAAGGATTTTTTGGTCTATTCTAAAAATTTTTTCAATCTTTAAGCCTTTTTTTCTGCTGAATTTCACTTAAACAAACGGGTATACATAATTGATAATATAATTTATTAGTATTAGTTGACGAGACTTGTTGGTTTAATTTAATTTCACAATATTTATATTTTTATATATTATTATTTATGTTCAAACCTGTGCACTCCCCCCGGGGTTTTATTTGGGGGAGGGCACGGGCATAGGTGGGCAGGAGGGGTTATACCCTTCTCAAAAAAAATCCCGATTATAGCCGACAGCGACACCACCCCTAAAATTTGGGGGTACCCCGGACATTCCCCCCCCCCTAAAATTTGGGGGGTCCCAGCACTGAAGGAG
>JASAMX010032652.1:0-31329 GCA_030248175.1 Microlaimidae sp. YZB2_3
GTTTTTGTTAAATCCTGAAAGACTCCCAGTCGTTTACAATTTATTGAAACTTTGATTAATACCTGTTGATGTAGAAACTAAGAATTGCCGTTACTTTGCCAAAATTTAAAATAAATAGTGTTTCTGTTGCTATAAATTTTGAAAAATGTTCCCATTTCATCGCTAAATTTTATATTGTTGTAAATAAACGTTGAAAATAATAAAAAAGTAAAAAATACATGATACGTCATGTATAATAATTAAAAAGATAGTAAAAAAAACATGTCACTTGGAAAGAAAATGGATTAAACCCACTGTTGAATTTAAGATTAATCTCCTCTTTTAAGACTTACTTATTTATATATTAAACTATTATTAGGGATCTTAATGCGATTTTATAACTATTGAACGTCTTGCTACTGCAACTTTGTCTGTGCAATCACAAGTGATCGCGCAATCAATCTAATCCACTTTATCAAATTACAAACAAACTAGAAATAAAAGAAAATTGTTGAATCGATTAAAATTTGCTTTTAAATCTAGAATTGTTTGCGGTATTAATTAAAAATAAACGAAGCAAATAAAAAAATACCTTGTCAACAAATGGTTGACTAATATATGTATACCAGCGATGTTCCTGACCTCATGCTCCAGAGCTCCAAGCATTTGAAGCAGGCCGAACTCCTTAGCTCCGTAGCTCCGCTTTTTTAACTTTAGCTTATTTAGCCTTTAGATCTTTAGCTTATTTAAACTTTAAATACGTGTACAGCTACTCTCTTTCTTTTTTAAGACTATTTTTAGCGTTTTAAATAAATTTAAAGAAAAAAAAATTAAATTACAAAAAAATTATTAAATGGCATCGCCCTATAAATATGCAGGAAGTTAGTACGAAAATAGGGGAGGAGTTCCTGTAGACGAGTTCTCCGTGGGTGGTTGTTTGGAGCTTCCAAAAATCTGCTTCGGAGTTTTTCGGGGAACGTCACTAATGTTTGGGAATTTCATAAATTTCGGGGAACATCACATAAACAAAATATAGTAGCAAAATACAGTGATTAAGTTTAAATCAAGCTTTTCTTATTGGCGAGCTCACTTCAAACTTCACCCTTCAAATCCACGGTAGGGTCACTGACTTAATTTCGGCCACGCCTTAATTTCGGCCACCAATTTAGGGTGTTAGAAAATTGGCTTATTTTTAAAACACAAAAGAACTAGCACAAAATTAATTGGATTAATGTTGAATAAAGTGTTTTTGCAAAAGTTTTTTATTTTTGTTATTCTACATTATCAACATTTTCATACAAAAAGTGAATTTTTTGTGATTTTCCTAATTTTTGCTTTGTGTTTAAACTGCATCAAATTTAGAACAAAGCAATATATAACCTTAAAATATCTTCTATTTAAGGCTCAAAGTTGTTAATTTTGATGTTTTGATATTTTCTTCAAAATCATTTTGCAATGCGTTTAACTAACTGCGCATTTTAAGATTCCGTTAATTTCGGCCACCTGAAAATTTAGGTGAAAGAACCTGCCGTTTTTTGCTGTTTTTAAATATCATTGTACTAACGTATTTATAAAGATTTTTTGCTCGTTTGACTTTGTTTTGACGTTTTTTAAGCCAAAAATAAAAATTGAACAAAAAATACAAGTTATTAAAGCTCCTTTTTTAAGGTTTTGACATAATTATTAAAAGTCTTGCTAATAACTATTAAAGTTCGTAAACGGGAAAAATTAAGTTATATGTACCAAGAACAATACCTAAGGGTAAATTTGCAGCCTTTAGAAATTTTTATTGTTTGTTTAAGCAATAGTTATGGCCAGTTTTTTGTAGGTGGCCGAAATAAATGGCACGCGCCTTAACTTCGGCCACTTTAAAAAAAGTTTAAACCTTCACTGATTTTTAAGTGTAACAGAAATATTCAAATTTTGCACTGGAATAACAAATATAGCTATTGTTTGATTTTTAGGCCAAATTTTGGCTTGATTGAAAAAGTCAGAAAAAACTTATTCAAAAAAATAAAAAAAGGTGGCCGAAATTAAGTCAGTTACCCTATATCTTTTTTTTTTCGCCCGCTTTTACGGCTAGCTTTTTATTTTTTGATAACTTTCGCGACAAATTCGTTTTAAAATTAATTTAATAAAATTAATGAAAATTAATAAAATTAATAAAATCAATAAAATTAAATAAAAATCGAATAAAGTTAAAGAAAAATTTGATTTAATAAATTGTTGTTAAAGTTGTAAAAATTGGTTTTAGCGCTCAATGAAGAATCAAATGTTTTAAAACATGTGTGAAAAGATTTTCCTTGCAGGAGTTTTATTTGTTTAGCCGTTTAGTCAAAAATTGTTAATATTTAATTTTAAAAAATATGTAAATTATTGCTAAAAACATAAAAAAGCTACAAATTTTTCACAGCACGATCAATCCAGCGCGTATTAATATTAACGATTTAAGAAAAAAAAAACGGAAGTTCCGAAATTGATGAATTTCTGAATTGAGACTACACACAGAAAAATAAAAAAATTCTCAGTGATAAAACAGCAGCTTTCGGGTTAAACCAATCAGCAAAGGCGAATGTTTGACGTCAGAATTCTTAGTTTTTCTGTACGGCTATAATAATTCAATATCGTTCCGTATGGCTGCCCAAATATGGCTTGTTCTCAAGAAAAAACAAAACGGAATGGCAATTTGCTGTGCAGGCTTTTTTTTTGTTCGATTAAAATTTAGCACTGCTGTCATTGTTCTGATTAAAAAAAAGCCGAAAAAATTGTTTCGTTCGCTTTCCAGTTAGGAGAACTGAACAAAATTAAACGCTTAAAAATTGATATTTTAAAATATAAGATTTATTTTTGTGATTCCTACGAAAATTCGAAATTTTTAACAAAATCTCCGACAAAACGGTTTGATCTGATCTTTTGTTTTTTTAAACTGTGCTATTTTCTTAATCGGTTGATCTAAACAAATACTTCAAGTCAATTAAGCTTGGTATTAGTTTTTTAAACACAAATTACATATAATTTCATTTATTTTATTCTATATATGCGAAGCAGTGGGGAGTTTATGTTGTAAAGTTGTTTAGATGGAGGGATATTATAAACTTCGAAGTTGAATTCGTTACCAGGCAAACTGAAGTCTTAAAAGATTCCCTTTTGGACTTTAAAACGAAAACGAATTCAAATCTCTTCTCATTTCATTGCTAATTTAGTATTCATTTAAGTACAAGTTATGTTAGGATTTTAAGGACCCTTAAAATGGCATATAGTATTCGTGATCAAGTCTATATATATTTTGTCTGTGGGGACGGTTGCGGCAAAAGGAGTTATTTAGCCAATTAGTGTTAAGAAAAATTGATTTTCATTTTTTTTTTGAAGCGCTAACGGGCTAAAGGGATTTGATATTGTCATAACTCTGTGAAGATATTTAACATTGAAAATACTTGCGTTTAAATGGGAAGGTTTTGACCATCGTGGTGTAAATATTAATGGTCTATAGCCCGGTTCATATTTTTCTTAAAATTGTCGGAATGACAATACAATCTAAAATTATTGTTTTTCAACAACGGCAAATTCTTTCTAAAGAGATATTGCCAAATACCCAGGCCCTAAGAAATAAGTGGCTAGTTGAAAACGGCGAGCCTATGTTTATTTCTGAAATATTAGAAGGAAGGAAGATTATCAATTTTAAATATAGGAGTTAGAATAATAGTAATAATTTGAGGAAGAATAAAATAAAATTAACAAGAATCTCTAAATTTATTTATGTTCTCTTTTTAAAATTGGCGCAACGCAATGCGGTTAAATCTCCTTTTGATAATCAGCACCAATTAAAAAAATGACTTCTGCAAAAAACTCCTGCGGTTGAACATTTTCTTGGCACTTTTTTAACCTAAAAAACGAACTATAAACACTTCGTAAAACAAAACAAAAACATGTTTAGTTCACTCAATTTGGAAATTTTTTGCCTATTAATGGCGAATAAACCGTAACAGTCATACTAAATGCACATAATTCGGCGCATTATTTTCAAGTGGGCTTGGAGGTGGCATGGTTTGTAAAACTAGAAAAATTCCTGTTGCCATTGGACATGTGTAAAAATGTTATGTATATTTCGTAAATTATTTGGTGAGACACAATTGGAAGGCCAAAAAAGAGCCATATTTAATCTCAAGAATTAGTAAACATTTAATAGTCTTTACATCTTACAAGAGCTTTTCCGAAGGTGTTGTATATTGAAAATTTGATATCTATTTTAGACCCAAACAGCAAAAAGCAAAATCTATATGTAGCTATTAGCAGTACTTAGAAAATCCGTTTCAAAAATTCTTTTTGAATTTGGTCTTTAAACTTCTGTCTTGACTTTGGCTTTTGAACCCTTTAGACGAAGAAGGAAGAGAACATATATAAACCGTGCTTCATAGCGTTAAAACGCTTTTATGCTTGTAATTACAAGCGTAAGCTAATTCGCGAACAGAAAAAATTCTGATAATAAGCTTCTTTGTGAGTATTAAGCGAAAAGTCAAACGGAATTTAGATTAATGAATATAAAAAATATTCGATTATTATTTTACAATAGACAAAAAATAATTAAAATTAAGTCAATTAAATATTTTCGTCTGGAAAGTTATTTCTAAATAATCTAATTTTAAAAGGTTTGTTTTTATTTTAATTACATTTTTTTCATATTCTTTTATATTTTTTAAGCAAATTAATAAAAAAAATTAATAATTAAAACTGCAATCAAATTCCAAAAATAGATAAAAAAAAGTTTAAAAGTTTTCAATCCAACCAAAAAAAGTCACATAAAGAGATAGTGTGGAAAGTACGTTTGCAACTGTCTAGGGGCGGCGGATTGCCAGGAAATTTAACTTTAGCCTGCGCCTTCGCGATTCAGGATCAAAGTCTGCTGGTCATTCTTAATTTTGTGTCAGTTGTACAGAAAACAAGATAACGTCAGGATTTGAATGGTCTTAATAAAACATCTGTAACTAACTCATTATTTAACGTTTGCTTCTGTATATAACGTTTGCTTATATTACATATAATATGCTCTGTATATAATATTATATAACGTTTGCTTCTGTAATACATGTATTTTTATGTAACGTTATCAGAAAAAAGTAGTAGGGTTGAGTAACTGAATAAAGGCACAACTATCCTGATTCTTAGTGATGATCCTAGCGACTAAAAGACCTGTCCTAAGAAAGGACGGAAAAGCTGAATCAATGAGCAGATTGACATTATCTGGCAAGGGAGCATTAACCTTGGCCCAGAATAATTTCTCGTGCTGTGCTGAAATGACAGTTGTGTCAAGAGCATGAATAGAGATATTATTTGTTGGGTAGACCAAAGTTGGATCCATCAAAAGATTAGTGCCATTGCTAAGCTCAACAATATCTTTATCGAAATCAAAGTTACTCGACCCATCTGTGTGATAACAGATGTTCCTAGAAGAAGTGGTACTAAACTACCGGGTTGAAAAAAGCCTTGTTTGTAAAGATGTATTCAGCCGATTTGTGGCAGAACTTTTCCAGCAGTGAATAGTTTTACCAGTCCTGGCAACGCTGTGGCTATCTCATTACATCTTAAAAATTGAACTGTTGTGGATAACATTATGGCCTTGTTGTCCTTAATATTTGAACTGCAAGCGCCTGTGTCAAACAAAGCTACTACATGGTGACCTTTGACACCAATGGCTGCTAAGCATTTTTAATACCATAGTGCGGGTAATGGGCATGGATGCAGAATTAATGCTGTTGCATTTTTAGACAAATCAGTTATGTGTGTTTGTTTTTGAGTTATATGTTGTTGAGTTACTCAATACCAATTGAACGCTTTTTTAATGTAAAGATGCAGTAGAAGTAGACCTATACACGTTGTTACTAATCACATTTTGTTACTAAAAAAATCTTTATGGCCTAATTCTAAACTGACTACCCGAACTATCTGAACACTGAGAATTAGAATTTGCAATAAAATGACTAAAAATGAGTTCTTACACAATGGATGCGTTTCTCATTGCGTAGGTGTATTTCCCGGCATGATTATGCAGATTATGCGACTTTATAGTCTGGTTGAATGAGGTTGATTACTGGTGGATTTTGCTTAACTGGTGATGTGTTGTATGGATGCAGTGACACCGAAGCCGATAAGCTTTCCCTGAGTTTTAAAAAAGAAGGTAAATTGCCGTAGCGGAAAGTAAATGGTACCCCTGGTTTTGCCTGTTTTTTGGGAGACCACCCTTCGCTATCTGATGGAGCCTTCTTAGTTTGGGGTTGAGAGAGGGCCCTTCTTCTAGTAGTCGCATTAGGTGGCCGATCCTTGTCTAGGTAGAATGGGGAAGGTATATGTTGTGGAATAGTTATTAGATTTTTTTTTGCTCATGATAAGTTTTTATATACCTTTCAGTGGCTTTTGTTTTTTAAAATGAGATTTTGGACTTTTTGTTTTTGACCTAGTTGGTGATTCATCTCCTGAATGATGACGTTTACAGTTATGGAAGTTACAGGTTGTTGAGGAGGTGATGTAACTCTAGTCCTAGGCATAGCTAACATATTGTGTGGATCCTAACGCTCCTTGTTTTAAACGTCCTTTTATGTCCTAACGCTCCTTGTTTTAAACTAATTTTTACTTTTTTGTTTAGGGTAGAGGATCCATCCACCAGTGCCCTTTCTCAAGCCGATGAACGTCCTTGAATTCTTTCTTGTCCTTGCTGCTACGCCACTTCTAATGGATGGGTTAACAGCTGACAAAATTTTGCTTGTACGGGGACCATGCTGTTGTTTGGACATAACCCCTGGTTGTCTTTTTTTCGTTTTTTGACATACTAGCAGCAAATGCGATAGTTTGCTTGGGGTCTTGGTGTTCCACTACCTCCAATAACCCTGACGGGGCTTGCTGTCTCAATTCACATTGCCAATTTTGTAAAAATTGTTTGACTTCAGTCATGTTTTATCAGGCAATACCGGATGGGTCTGCTGTTAGGAGTTGAACACCTACTGAGGGAACAGAAGCAATAGGCAGCCTTGGCTGATTCAAGCAAAGTGAAGTCAAGTGTAGCATCAGAACAGGCAGAATTATTAGGATTGGCTGGGCCAATCGCGGTCTTGCACCCAATTGATGAGACAAGCGAAGTACCAGTGGAGTGGGTGATTGAGATTGAGGTGGGCCACCTTATTTATGTGAAAATTTAAAATTAAATGGGATTGTTGTTGTGTGATTGTGAATTATTAGATTTAGTTGGTGTAAAAAAATTGGTACTAATTGAGATTGTACCATTTGAGTTTGATTAGTTTGATGTTATTAAATTTTGATTAGTGGTAACTATTTTTTTAATTGTGGGTTGGATGTTAATAGCTTGGGTAACTACTATAATTGATGTGAACTACCTACCATAATTGTGCTTTTCCCAGCAAAACCGTTTGTACCTATGCTTATGTTTTTTGAAAAATTTCCTTTTTCTTATTGATTTGAGAGGGGGGTCAGCATATTTACTAGATCCTGTAGACAATTTTCTTTTGCTTAAATTGACTACCGGCGGAGGAGAAATGAATGTACTGCATTGCACTGCATTGCACTGCATTGAATGTGCTAGCAATGAATGTACTGCATTGCAAGGAAAATCGGTGGCTTCCCCTGACGTCTCACTCTCGAGATCTTGCTCACTCTGAGGACATCCAAGCTGGGTTGTAGAAATTTAACGCTACTAAATGGTGTGGTTTATGGACTATGTGCCAAGTTTCCTTAAATGGGTGACCCCATTCCATGTCCGCTTTAATATGCAAGGGCGGTATCTTTTTAAGAGTCTGTGTTGGGTCATAAATATAGAGTTGCAGTTCATTTGACTTTTTGACGTTTCTGAAGGCTTGAGGGACGCTACCTAAAGCCGCATTTGGGGAGCAAAGTCGGAATAGACCTTAACTTGAGAGGGGGAATATGGTGCAGTATGGGAATATGTGGAGTGCAACAATTTCATCCTCTATAATTGAGAGGCTGGCGCTGGGGGACAAAGCCCCCGCCATATGCATCTCTTCTCCCCAGGCTGCTAACCCGGTTTGATCCATGCCTGGCAAAGATGAACCTTCCACCATTTTGGTGTCTTCTGTTTGAATAGCGTCAATTAGGTTATTCATGAAATTAATATCAAGTTTTGATTTCTCGTTTGACGGCGCATAGAATTGTAAACATGTCTCCACTGCCTAAACTGACCCAGGGTAGGGACAAGATCTAAAACTTGCTGATAAATATCCAATGCTAGAAAAGTTGTGAAGTATATCTAGCTCTACTTGTGTGATCATAGATTTCATGACTAGTGAAATTTGTTTGTCGGTACTTGCAGATGAGATATTTAATGACTCAGTAATTGGTGGAAAGGAGGAACTACTTGAGAGCAAACTATTTTGAAATATAGGATTTGATATCAATTCGGCCTGCGCAGAAAGACTGGGTGGTTTGGGTTGGAGTAAATTTTGAGGAGGTGGTTCCCCTGCTCCCCCTGGCTCTCCCCTGATGTATTTTTCTCTTGTGCACATCTATCTCGCCTTCCAGCTGTCAAAGCCATTGTTCAAAGATTGGGGATATATGGATTGGTGGAAACAGAATCTGAATAAGTACAAGTAAGATAAGTAAGTAAGTTATCAGTTCATCAGCGCAACTTGGTCCCACAATTTTTGATATTTTTGGTGGATTCCCTCTTTGGTTGTTGTCAACTGGTGCCTCCTCCCAGAATAAAAACAAACCGTAACGGTCAGTCTGATTCTAAATGGAATCTGGATCAATTAAATCAACAGCAAGTGGAATCCATAAATTAGATGATACTGCTGCAACACTGTGCCCCAACTTGATATTGCGGGCCCTGTTGCGCATTATAGTTGTAGTTACCGTTCCCCTTGTTTGGTTGAACAACATGAGGTGATTAACCGCCTTTTGTTGAATTATTAAAATTTTGGTAAGAATGTTGAGGATTGTTGATTGAACCTTCTTTAGGATTGATGTTCTGAGAATAGTTTTGCTGATTGGAATAATTATTTTGGTTTTGTGGGAAATTTTTTTGTGGAAGAAATTTATTTTGAGGTTGATATTTATTTTGTTGACGTACGTCATTATACCCATTTTAATTACTGCTCAGGTAAATTACTCTTGTTATTGTATGCATTATTATTATTACCATAATTTGGGTTAGGAAATGTACAATTCTGATTATCATTTGATGTCATTCTTCTGTCTCTGTAATTTCCCCGATTATTACTCTGTTTAAACAATAAAAACGACTAGTATGCCTAACCCTAGAACAATAATGACATATGGGTATTCCGCTGGGTGCCCATTGTCTTGTTCCCGCATTGTTTAGCAAATTATCATATTTTTGTACTCACCCTTGCGTTTGAAAATCTAGTAAGTAACCTGTTGCTCCTTGATTTTGCGGGGTTTGGTTATTATTACTATTTGGTCAGGTGCCTTGCATGCCCCTCCCCCCGCAGTAGGGGGTACACCCCCACCACATGGCGAAGAATCTGCAGGACTGTATAAGTGAAATCTGATTTTTTATCAGCATCAGCTTTTAGCAAATCCTCAGCCCTAACTGCTTTGTGAATAGCTTCAACATATTTCTTAGGACGATCCCAGATACCAAGCTGACGTTTAACCAGGTCCTTCAAACCATTCTAAAAATACCGCATGCGATTTTTAGCTCTCTGTTCAGAAGAATAATTTTCTGCCGGGTAGGCTGCGTTGACTAACCTACAAATTTGTGAAATGAATTACTTAATGGATTAATTTTCACATTGGACCTTAGTATGGAGTTGATCTACTACTGTGCTGGCCATATGGTTGAAAGTGCGTTAAATGCTCAAGTATTATAATATAATGGTTACAAATATAGTATTCTAGATTGTCATATGCGTCTTCAGCAAGTTCGTCTAACGCTCAACCTATGTACAGCGTCCGGTCTTCCCACTGTACACCTCCACAATTCATAATCGGTTTGAACTCTTTCAGCCAGGCTCCAAAAGCTATGGAGTTTTTGTCCAAGGTGAACCTTTTGAGCGCAGGGGGAAACAGTTTTGCTAAATCAATTTTCATATAGTGAACTTTGCGTCCTTGAAAAGTGGATGTATTTTGAATATTTTGATCGCATGAAAATGTTTGATTGTTGTTTTTGGGGGTTCTGTTTCAAGAGACTGCTGCAGAACTGCTGCGAAGCTTGTGGAACTGCAGCAGAATTGGGGTAAAAAGGAATGGGCGCAGAGTTCCGCTTGCTACTTCTCAATTACTCTTCCAACCATTGGTTAATTTTTTTTTACTTTATTTAAACGGTTTTGGGTTTCCAAAACATAGAAATGCAGCTCCCTATCATTAATTGGGACAATTGTTCTTCCAATTTAAAGGGAAATGTGTTTAAGGTTGAGGAGATCCCTGATTCTGATCCCTGATTCTCACTTCCCCCACATCCCCGATGGGAGGAGGGTCACTATCAACAGAATCTTCTGACAAATATGCGCTTTGCATTTGTTGTACAATTTTAGTTTTTTTTTTCATTTTTATACATTTTGTAGCTGTTTTAATTGGCCCTTCATTTTCAATAGGCTCGCTCACCAGAAAAACCTTGTCTTCTTTAAAATCTCATTGGGTATTTTTCCCCTGATTAGACATTTTACTTATTTTTTTTGAGATCTCCATGCAAGACGCTTTGCCTTTTGCGACCAGTTACCCCAGCGTTTAACCGATTTTGGTTTTGAGTGTCCTTTCTGGTTTCCTGTCTGCGCTGCCAGCGTTCCTCACATTCTTTGGTTTGTGTTGTTGGCGTTTATCTTTTGTTGGTGGGCGGTTTGCGTCTCCAGATTCTTTATAGTCTTGAGTAGTTGTACCATCATTTGCAGAAAAATCAGGTTCAATCGGTTTACATTTGGGTAACTTATCCTCTCCCTTATTTTTTGGTGCGCAAATGGGTTGTTAAACAGTGTTACCTGAGGATACCTCAGATATGGGCCATGACCCCATTTCGCTAAGATTCTAAGAATTAAATGATACTTAATTAATTGATACTTAATCAAAATGTTTTAGATAAATACTTTATCTAAAACATTTTGATGTTTATTCTCCCTACCTAATAAAAACAAAAAATCTGAAATAAGTACAAAAAAAAATTGCAAGTTACATGTTACAAAAAAACATTTTTTTGACCGCAAGGAGGCACAGGGGTTAAGATAGAAATCTTACTAGTCCCCATTTGGCTCCAATAGGTAACGTCAGAAAAGGGGTCTAGCCGGTATAAACAGAAGGATCTCTTCTGTCGTTACACAGGGGTATTACTGTACTTTCTATGCTGACAATTATGTTATATAAAAACGGTTAAAAATAGGCGTTGCCTTAGAAGGGATTACACTAGCAATGAGTTAAGTTGCTTATGAATGAAAAAAAGAGTGTAATAGGCTCCATCAAACACTAGGTCAACAAAGCACTTGGCAATGGAAAAGGGAGTTTTAGCTGGGTGTTTAACAGCTTTCAAAAATAAGAGATATCTGAATTAAAGCAAGAAATGAATGGATGAATGGAATCCCTAAGTTAACATTTGTAAAATTCAAGCAACTTCCATAAAACGTTAACTTGGTGAGTTGCAAAAATAAGAACTGGACTGAGGATCTCATTCCTTTAAAATGGACTAAATGAAGAAGTAAAGTTGAATTTGACACACTTGGAATCGAAGTGGATTTTTGGTTGTAGGTTGGGCGGTACCCAGGTGTTTCAACAATGAAACATTAGTTGTACATGTTTGAAAAATTTGAAAAATTCATGAAGCTGTATTTGAACAGCTCCTACGAAAATACCAGTATTAGTCAGTCTACTGTTGTGCCAGTTGAATTTGACCAGTCAACCAACCGTTGGAGATCTTTGTATTAGGGCTGAAGCTAGGTGTTCAGCACCACAAAAAGTTATTCACAGAAGTTGTTATTGCATGAGCTTCAATCAATCAATTGATGAACGTGGCGGGAGTAGCCGTCAGACAGTTAAAATTAATTGGGCGAAACATAAAAATTACTAGAGTGTTTTTAGTTGGAAAATAGAAGGTTTTGGAAGAAATGGGTTAGTCAGGCTGGCTGTATTACACAATTGATTTATGCCGATTATTTTAAGTACTTGACACGTGTTCAGCTCGGGCTGAACTACTAGGGTAGTTTGACTGGTTTTACTGCCTATTAGAGTGTTTGCAAGAAACTTTACAGAAAGTGTTATTTATTAGTAATTATTTACAAACAGGAAAACAGACCGCGTTGCGGCAAACCTGGCATTAATTTACATTAATGGAAAAATGGACAAATGCAGCGTTTAGACTGAAAATGAGGGCTTAAGCGCCTTGAGCAATTTTGACAGATTTAAAATAATTTGTGCTGTTGCATCAAAACAATATGCGTAAATAAGTAAATATGTGAATCACAAGTATTTTTGAGGTTAAAGCAACATTTAGGAAATTTGGGGAAAACTAAAAATACAATTTAGGTGTGGAATTATTATTAAAAATAACTCCACCAAGTGATTATTTAACCTTGCTAATTGTTTAATTAGGTCTTTAATATAATTTCTACTCATAAGTGTGATTCCCTTTTACCTGCTCAGGCTACACACAATTGGAGCCATTCCGCCAATTAATAATTAATTATATCACGTCACCAAAAATAAAGTGGAGGAAATGAAAAGGAAATGGAGAGGAAATCATTTCAGCCAAATGAGTTCCTCTCACCTCAAATACATTCCCTACCAATGTTAACCAAAGCTAACAGCAGTTTCGGCATCTTAACAAATCAATATCAAAAAAGAAAAACTCAAAGCATAAATATACTAACCTATGAAAGTTTTGTTCCTAAAATTGGTAGTACAAATGTTCAATAATTAAAAAGCCAACAACTAATATGGTAAATTTATTTCCCCTGCTTTTACAACGCAGAGCAATAATAACTTCATGAAATGGTTTTATTTAGCATGCGCGGCGACCCACGCGATCAGGGTAACTTGAATATGACACATTATGTGTTTTGAACCAGGGCGAAATGACAACCTTATTAGACTATCAAAAAACACTAAAAGGAATATATAACCTACCACGCACTCTCCGCCACATATGATTATTGTCTCAATTTTTAAACTTTCCGTGGTAGGTTGGAGACAGGTGGAAAACAGGGAAATTTGCATTGTAATACTGTAAAACATTTAAGAGATAAAAAGTACCAAAATATTTTTAAGGTATGTAGCATTAAGGGAAGATGCAACTGAAACCATTTTTTAAACAGGTACAAACCTGAAAAGAATAGAATAGAATAGAATAGAATAAAACAGAATAGAATAGAATAGAATGGAATAGAATTGTTTATTAGTTGTTGTACTGTGTTACTTTACTGTAGTAAAGTAACACAGTAGTACAACACATCAATACAAAAAATTTTTTATTATGTTTACACTACAAAAAAAAACTGTTAATTAGAAAACACTTGTGTAATTAAACAAAGAAAAAAGTATGAATACTACACTTTTCAATTAATTTTTGCTAGGGATGTTGTGTTTTGTTAATTTATTTATATTTTTGGGCTTTAACAATTTTTTTGGAGAGAGTTCCAAATGGGAATAACTCTATTTTTGAAAAGAATTTCGGACTATGTTAGTTTTGCAAGACGTTTTTAATAATTTAAAATCATAACCTCGAGTTGTAAGTTAATTCCTTGAGTTGTAAAAAAGTGTTCTGACTAAACATCTACTGGGTTATTTAGTTTTCTTTTAACATAAAATAAGGTCATTTTTTGTTCTGTGAGATTTGTGATTTAATTATTTTAACCGAACGTTCTGCGTTAAACCTGGTTCAGCTGGTTTTTTCTATTTTTGAACCAAGAAACATTAGGATGCAAGTAGAAACAAATAAGTCTAGTAAAGCGAGGTAAACGCGGGGTAGTAGACAGGTCAGTCATTTTTGAGGGGGATTAAAAAACAGCATTAGAAAATAAGACAATATATATTTTTACATGAGCTTTTCAATATTCATTTATTATTTTTAAATTGTAAATTTAAAGATTGAGACCACCAAATTAAACCAAATAGCAAATTGAGCTTCAGTTGGGTTTAAGATTTAATTTTAATAATCAATTTAGTTAAGTTTGAGTGCTTATAACAAAAAACAATATCAGCAATTTTATCATTGATTTGAGTTATCAAATTAAGCTTGGTGCAAACGCTCTACAACAAAAACTTTCTTTTTGATGAAACAACCTTCTATGATAACACATATAACATTAAAAAATCAAAAAAAAAAATAACCAAAGAAAACAACTATAGCGTCAAAATTAGCAAATATTGTGGTTCTTTTTTTTGTTTCAATTCATTTTTTTTGTTTCATTTTTGTTTTTTTGTCTATTTTTCATTTTAACTGCGGTTTTTTATAATACAAAAACTTCAAGGAAAAAACCATTGATGATTATTTTTCATTTTAAAAGTATAAAAGTTTTGAGCAGAAATTTTATAAAAGCATTTAGCACGCAAATATTGCCTTGGGTACTCAGTATTTGCTTTCTCCCGTCCTAACTACGTAACAAATGTCGCTTGTGTTAAATACAAAAACTACTAAATATACATACATAATAAAGGATGAATTTTGCAGTTGTAGGAGAGGACTTACGTTTCTCAGGACCTATTTGGCTGTAAACTTACGGCAAAATTCTTCTGAACATATATTATGGCATACTTAAAAACAAAGCGTACATGTATAATACTTATTGATTTTTTTTAATTTTATTTTATTTTAATTAGATTATTTTTGTGTTCAATGGATTGGTCTAGCTAGCTTAGAATAAACAGAATTGTTGCTACTAACAAAAGTATGAATTTATTTAGCTATTGTTTTCTAGGGCCTAATGATGGATGGAGGCAAAACCTTAGAACCTTATATTATTTGCTCACATAAATTTGATCAAGTTGCTGGCAATAAAAAATATACAGAAATCATTTAAATTAATTAAAGATAAATTAATGAATCAATCACGTTTCAAAATTAAAATATTGCTAATCGATTAAGATCGTCAGAAGAAAAAAAACATTTTGGAAACAGTGATAGAGGTAAAAAAAAGTCTGAACAGTAAATAGAAGAACAAACTTAATAGGTAATATAATTCCGCATTTTTGGTTATATAAAATTGCCGTAAGAATATGTAAGAAGACTGTCAAGTGCCCCAGCAAAATCAAAGTTAATAATATCTAACTTTTTTTGCTTTTTAAAACTAAGGTTTATATATTTTTTTATATCAAAAAAATTATAAAATTAGTAATATTGACATAAAGCAATTTTTTTTTTAAAAACGGTTGCCGATTCTTTTTTACAAACCTTCTATAAATTTACTAAAATTGCAAGTGAATGATAATGGTCGATAAATATTATTATCACTCTGTTTAACTTTTTTATCTGCAGTAATTACAAGAAATATAAACCAATTTACCAAATTAACGGTAGATTCTAAATTAAAATCTTATTTTAATTTTCGGCATGATTTATAAAAAAAGAATTCAGCTATTCATAAAACGAAAAAATATTTTCTAATTTCCTTTACATTCAATGAATGGCTTTTTGGTGTTAAAGAACGTTTTCTATGCTTTAGTTTAGGAATGCATCAAGCAGCTCATTAATGCTCAATACCAATTGGTACAAAGCTCAAGTTCAAGCTCACAATAAATCTCAGGCTCAAACTCAAGCTCACAACTAACTCAAGCTAATTAGCTTTATTGTGAGCTTGACCCTCAAAACGCGTCAGGATTTTAAGGACCCTGAAAATGTCAAATATTATTTGTGATCACGTCAGGATTACGTAATCACGTCGTGTTTTGTGGGAATGGCTGTGGGAGGAGGAGCGGAAAAACAGAGCTTTAAAATGCAGGTGTGAACTTACCTAAAAAATTCCCGCTCTGGCAAGTTATTAGAAAGGCGCCAACGCGTTATTTGACAAAATAGGGGCTTTCATTTTTGCGCGCGGCGTCTCTCTGTGTACTTCCGTTTGGAATAATTGATTTTGACCAGCGTAAAATTTGATTTTGGTTATACTTTACCAAAAAATTAAAATAACAAACCTCGCCAGAATATGTCATTATTTTGACATAATTTTAGTCCATTTAATTAAATTGTTTTTTTTTTGTTGTCATATGCTCCTTTTAATTTAAATTAGAATGAAAAACATGTCTTTAATATAATAATAATAATAGAACAACCCACTGTATATCTAAATTTACGTGGATGAACAAATTGATTTTAATTTGGGCAAATAAACGAAGAATAAGCCATTATATTGACTTAACCCATTTTTTTGAATTTTAATGACTATTCTAGAAGCATTTTATTAAATGGTCTATATTGGCGTCACTTGTTATACAGGAGTTGAAGATTTTTGGATTACATATGTTTGCCCATACATGTAGTATTTTCTGTTCATCTTGCACTGTGATTTAAAAAAATAATTTTTGTACAAAAATGTGTAATATAATAAAAACTTGAAAGTGTGGTAAAGAATTAAACCTTTTATCTTAGATGTCGATTATTTTTCACCCCGCGCTTTAAAACCTAGTAATTGTTGTTTTGTCCAAATATTTTTAGACCATTTAAATAAGGCCGAAATATGGCTTTTTTGGTATGTTTTACTGGAACAATGTATTTTTCGCTGCGAAAAGTTTTGCTATAAAAATATTTTAAAAAACAGTCATACTTTTAGCTTTATTTTAACACCCTAGTTGCAAACTTTAACCAAATATTTGTAAAGATATTAGGATTTTATTTTTTAAAAACTGTTTTTAAAACTATTTTTAATTTTTACCCCATTTTTGTAAAACGTCTAAAACAAAAACCATATTCAACATATATGACAGGTATTTTAAAACATTACCTTTTTGCGTTCTTTCTGTCAAACATTAGTATAATCAAATGGCGCTTTATTTTATTTTAAATAAATTTTGCATAAGCTTAAATTAAATATTACAGAGAGACAATAACCTTAAATTTACATTTTTTTAAATGCCAAAAATTTGCCATCCATAGGGTTCATTTTTCACTAAAACAATAGTTTCTCGTCGAATTAAGAATTTACAATCAGGATTTTAAAATGAAGATAAAATACGTTTTGGTTTTTATTTATATTTTTGCAAGAAAATTTGGATTGTAAAAAATTTGTTTAAGTACAAAATGCCCTAACAATACCATATTTTTGCTATTTTTGCGAAGTCCTTATTTTTTAAGCGTTTAAGATATTTTAACGAAAAAAAATATTACAAGGTTGTGGGTAGGGATGCATTGAGTTGCTCACAAATGCTAAATACCGAATGGTACTCACATATTCACAATTAAATAATTATGAGTACTAAGCTCACAAATGCTAAATACCAAATGGTACTCACATATTCACAATTAAATAATTGTGTACTAAGCTCAAGCTCACAATAAATCTTAGAATCAAGCTCAAGCTTACAATTAGCCCTAGCTAATTAGCTTAATTGTGAGCTTAACCCTAAAAAAATTCATAAATTATAATACTTTACCAAAAGATGTTCAAATCCTGAATAAGAAGCCTCGTTAGAATATGCCAATATAACAACATGTTTTTAAGTCATTTAAATGATATTTTTTATTTTAAAGTCATATTCTTTATAAATAAATAAGTAGATCTAATTAAGTTCACGCGAATTAGTGAAGAATGAACCATTATTATGACATAACTCAAAGAAAAATGTCATTTTAAAGTCTATAAAAAACATTTTATTAAATGGTTTTTAATAACACGTAAGTTAAAACTTTTATCATGATGAAAGCTTTTGGTAAAGTAAACTTCCCACCCTTAGTCAGACTAAATAAGATATTTTATATAAAAGAATTAAGATATGGCAAACTATATTATTATAATTGTAAAAAATTGCAGTCAAAAAACGCATAAAACCATAAAACATTTTGCAAATACATAATAATATAAAAACACGCATAAAAAACGCAAGTATACTTAAAATAAAGAAGAGAAAAAAGTTTTTTTTGGAAAAAAAATAGAAAACGGTAGGGAAGCGAAAATAAAACGAAGGGAAAAAATATTTTTAGCAGTGACTTGAAATGATTTGATTGTGCTAGAACAAACAGAGGGGTTCGGACATTTGTTGCGTGTTAATGTCTGATTGAGATTTACGAATATGAAGAGATTCCTTAATCAATGAATCATTTAGACCATTACCATGGTCTGATACAGAAAAATCCGAATGTGTTATGTGTACATTACATTGCAAAGACTGGTCAAAAACAGATGAACTCACATTAAGCACGCGTTTTTCAGTCTTTTCAGAAATTCTTTTATTATTTGAAAACAGAGATTTGAGTCTACAGGACGTTTGTCCCATGTATCTGTTGTTGCAAATAGAAAATAAACAGAAATAGTTGCATGATTGTCCCAATAACTGTAAACCAACATTTTACAAAACATATGTGGACGATATTTTTGTACTTTTGGAAGATACTTCACATTTGGATAAGTTTGAACAATTAATTAACTCAAAACTTATGTTACATCTGAAAATACAATTTACATCTGAAAAAGAACAAGACGCGACCTTCGGGATATAAACATAAATCGCAATAATGACACATTTAAAACTTCGGTCTATAAAAAACCAACAGCAAGCGGTTTATATCTAAACTACAAGAATTTTCTGCCTAAACATTATATGTTTGGACTTTTAAATACCATGCTTTTTCGCGTCCACAAAATTTGTAGCTCTTACTAACTTTTAAACGCAGAAATTATTTAAATAAAAAGTACTTTCTTAAAAAACCAATATCCTATAAATGTTGTCAATAATGCAGTTAAAAAAATTTAATAGGTTATTTGTACCCAAAGTTAAAAATGTAACTGCTTACAAAAAGACGTCATTTTTGTGCTTCCATATTTTAAATATGTATCTAAAATTACTCAAAACAGGTTACAAACTCTTTTTAAACATTTAGCCCAAATTCAACTTAAAATAATTTTTGTGCCATCTTAGAGACACTTATTTAGTTTTCAGTTTAAAGACTGCAATCCTTTGTTTTTCTAAAATCGAGTTTGGTTTATAAATATAAGTGTTCTGTTTGCAACAACAGATACATCGGGCAAACGTCCCCTAGACTCTAATCTGGGTTTTCAGATCATAAAGAAATTTCTGAAAGGATTGAAAAACGCGTGCATAATGTGAGATCAGTTGTTTTTGAGCACCCTTTGCAATGTAATATAGACATAACACATTCGGATTTTTCTTTATTAGACCATGGTAATGGACTAAATGATTTATTGATTAAGGAATCTCTTGATATTTGTAAATCTTAGCCAAAAATTAACACGCAACAAATGTCCAAACCCCTTTGTTCTAGCACCATCAATCATTTCAAGTCACCGCTAAAAATATTTTTCACTTTGTTTTATTTTCACTCTCCTCTCCTTTTCTATTTTTTTTCAAAAAAAAATTTTTTCTTCGTTATTTTAATTATACTTGCAATTTTTTATGCATGTTTTTTATTATTATGTATTTACAAATTCTTTTATGGTTTTATACGTTTTTTGACTGCAATCTTAACAATTATAATAATATAGTTTGTCATATTTTAATTCTTATATATAATATTTTTTATTTAGCCTGACTAAGGATGGTAAATTTACTTTACCGGAAGTTTTCATTGTGATAAAGGTTTTAACTGAGGTGTTATTATGGTGCCACGTCAACTAGCCCCCAACAAATTTGCCCCGGTAAAACTGGCCCCCAGTCAATTCGTCCCCAGTCAACTGGCACCCAGACAAATTGACCCCCTGACAAATTGGCCCCTGTCAATTGGCCCCCAACAAATTGGCCCTCGTCAATTGGCCCCCCCCACAAATTGGTCCCCAACAAATTGACCCCCGTCAATTGGCCCCCAACAAATTGGCCCCCATGTATTGGCCCCTGACAAATTGGTCCCCAACAAATTAGGCCCCGTCTATTGGCCCCCAACAAATTGGTCCCCAACAAATTGGCCTCCGTCAATTGGCTTCCAACAAATTGGTCCCCAACAAATTGGCCCCCGTCAATTGGCCCCCAACAAATTGGTCCCCAACAAATTGACCTCCGTCAATTGGCCCCCAACAAAGTGGCCCCCGTGCATTGGCCCCCGACAAATTGGTCCCCAACAAATTAGCCCCCGTCTTTTGGCCCCTGACAAATTGGTCCCCAACAAATTGGCCCCCATCAATTGGCCCCTGACAAATTGGTCCCCAACAAATTGGCCCCCGTCAATTGGCCCCCGACAAATTGACCCCTGTGAATTGGCCCCTGACAAATTGGTCCCTGACGAATTGGCCCCCGTCAATTGGCCCCCGTCAATTGCCCCCCGACAAATTGGCCCCCATCAATTGGCCCCCAAAAAATAGGCCCTCGTCAATTGGCCCCTGACAAATGAATGTTTTTCATGCACTTCATGTGAAAGAAAGACCTGTAAAACGTATCAGTATTAAATTAACTAAAGTCTGCCTTATGGTCTGTGATAGCCAAGTTTGCGCGATTTGTAATTGGTTAACATAAGAAATACCAATTACCGACTCCACACCAAAATAAAAACTGTTTTAGTGGGCGTGAATTGATTTGTAAATAAACCACGCCCACCAAAACAATGTTTTCCTTTTGTTGTGCGGTTGCTAATTGGTATTTTTTGTTAACCAATTAAAGATTGCGCACACTTGGCTATCATGGAATTTAATCGCAACTCTTTGGTTTTCTTGCTTGCATATGCTTGTTTTCTTGCAATGCAAAATACATTTATTTAAAAGCGAAAACAGCGAAGGCCACAAAAATTTTTTCGCGTGCCTTTACTTTAAATGTAAAAAGTCCTAAATATAAATGTTTAAAAAAAATAATTGAAAAAAAAAGGAAATCGAATTCATTGTTAAATTCGCGCTTCTTTGCATTGAAATTATTGACAAGCCAAAGACTTTAGTTGTGTTTTTGTGGCTTTAAAGATACAACACTAAACACTGATCTTCATATTATTTACTCTTCTTTAATATTTTTGATAATAATCAATAATACACAGTTAAAAAAATATAAAATAATAAAAAACTTATCTTAGATAACCCTTATAGTAATTGTTTCATTCCCCTGTTAATTTAAAGTTAAAATAATAATAGCTTTGAACCCCACAAAATAATTCACTTGAACCAATTGACAATTTTTTTGTTTTATTTATTTTTCAGGGGCCAATATTGAGGGGGGCAAGTTTGTTGGGGGCCAATTGACAGGGGCCATTCGTCCGGGGCCAATTTGTTGGGGGCCAATTTGTCGGGGGCCTATTGACAGGGGCCAATTTGTTGGGGTCCAATTGATGGGGGCCAATTCGTCAGGGGCCAATTGACGGGGGCCAATTTGTTGGGGGCTAATTGACGGGGGCTAATTTGTCGAGGGCCAATTGACGGGGGCCAATTGACACCTTTTTGTCAGGGGACTAATTTGTCAGCGTCCTTTTTGTCAGGGGACTAATTTGTCAGCGTGCCAGTTGACTGGGGGCGAATTGACTGGCGACCAGTTTTACAGGGGCGAATTTGTTGGGGGCCATTTGACAAAACACCGCTATTATTTGCAATAGGACTGGGATTTCCAAGATCAAACTGGCATAACTGGCGTTTACAGAGGCCACTTATTTTATTAAATGGCTTATACATTCCTTAAACATTTTTTTCAATAAATTGCATATGTTTTACCCTTGATATTATCTGTTCGTTTTGCACTTTTATTTAAAAAAAAAGTAAATTTCCTACAAAAACAATTTGTATTACCACACTTAAAAATGCAACTCTTTGGTTTTCTTGCTTGCATATGCTTGTTTTCTTGCAATGCAAAATACATTTATTTAAAAGCGAAAACAGCGAAGGCCACAAAAATTTTTTCGCGTGCCTTTACTTTAAATGTAAAAAGTCCTAAATATAAATGTTTAAAAAAAATAATTGAAAAAAAAGGAAATCGCATTCATTGTTAAATTCGCGCTTTTTTGCATTGAAATTATTGACAAGCCAAAGACTTTAGTTGTGTTTTTGTGGCTTTAAAGATACAACACTAAACACTGATCTTCATATTATTTACTCTTCTTTAATATTTTTGATAATAATCAATAATACACAGTTAAAAAAATATAAAATAATAAAAAACTTATCTTAGATAACCCTTATAGTAATTGTTTCATTCCCCTGTTAATTTAAAATTAAAATAATAATAGCTTTGAACCCCACAAAATAATTCACTTGAACCAATTGACAATTGTTTTGTTTTATTTATTTGTCAGGGGCCAATATTGACGGGGGCAATTTTGTTGGGGGCCAATTGACAGGGGCCAATTCGTCCGGGGCCAATTTGTTGGGGGACAATTTGTCAGGGGTCAATTGACGGGGGCCAATTTGTTGGGGGCCAATTAATGGGGGCCGATTCGTCAGGGGCCAATTGACGGGGGCCAATTTGTTGGGGGCTAATTGACGGGGGCTAATTTGTCGAGGGCCAATTGACGGGGGCCAATTGACACCTTTTTGTCAGGGGACTAATTTGTCAGCGTGCCAGTTGACTGGGGGCGAATTGACTGGCGACCAGTTTTACAGGGGCGAATTTGTTGGGGGCCATTTGACAAAACACCGCTATTATTTGCAATAGGACTGGGATTTCCAAGATCAAACTGGCATAACTGGCGTTTACAGAGGCCACTTATTTTATTAAATGGCTTATACATTCCTTAAACATTTTTTTTAAATAAATTGCATATGTTTTACCCTTGATATTATCTGTTCGTTTTGCACTTTTATTTAAAAAAAAAAAGTAAATTTCCTACAAAAACAATTTGTATTACCACACTTAAAAATGCAGTAAAAGTTTGTGTCTTTGATTATATTTCGATCTTTTAGGGCAAAAGTTTATCTTGCGTTCCAAAACCTTGTAAAAGTTTTTTTTTACCTTCAGAACATTTTTAAAAAAACCCAAATAGGATTTTTTGGTCGTTTTATTCTGGAACAAGGTTTTCTTCGCTGCTAAAAGTGTTGTTACAAAAATATTAAAAAAAACAAGCGTCGTATTTTGAATTTTATTTTTACAGCCTGATTTATTTTGATTTTAACGAATTATTTCTTGAAATATGAGTATTTAAAAAAAAAACAACTGAGATTTTGTGAAACGTGGAAAGCAAAAACCATTTTAAAAACAGTACAGGTATTTCATAAAATCATATTTTTTTGCGTTTTTTTTGTTGAAATCTCAATTGAAATAAAGATTTTGATTTTAAAATCGACACTTTTTCATTTAAGTGAAAATTTTTTTATAAGAGGTCTAAGTTCAGCTTTTTTTTCTAATGCCAAAATATTGCCTACCGTTTTAAGGTAAAAATCGCAGGTTTTCTTTACTAAATCACTAATATCTTGAAAAGATTTTGTAAAAATTTTCAGTCAATGTTAAAAAATGAACATAAATAAACCTTGTTTTTTTATAAATTTTTAAACAAAAATTTGCTTATACAGCATGGCTACAAAATTTTAATTTAAAAATTTAAAGTCTTTCTAAATTTTAATTTGTGTTCTTTTTAATTTTTAACAGACTCTGCATTCGTTCGCTATCTTAGTCGTGGAAGAGAAATTGCCGATTACTGTAATTTATTCTGCGGAGTCAGCTTTAGGTTAGGTTTCCGTAACCTTTTAAAACATCTTAAAACATTTCGTGTCAATTAAATATAATTTTTTTTTTATTAAATTAAAATTAAAAAAATACTTTTTTTAATTGTAAAAGGTAAATTAAAATTAAGTTATTGCATGTAGAAGCGGCTATGTTCACTTTCTAGCTTGTTTCAAGTTGTTAGTTTTCGTCATTTTAATTAATTAAATGTATTTTTTAGCAAAAAATCATAAAATTAGTGTAACTTAAATTTTTGCAATGAAATTGTTTTTGTGATTTTGTACTACTTTATGTATTTTCTTGAGATTTATCAAAAACATATGACCCAAGAAAATTTCCAACTATACATTAAGTTTTTTGATAAAATTGTGCAAGAAAAAACGTACCATATGAGTGTTATTTGAAAAAACACTGAGATTTTTACGCTATTGTTTGTAAAACGTGGAAAGCAAAAACCATTTAACAAACAGTACAGGTATTTCATAAAATTATATTGTTTTGCGTTTTTTTGCTGAAAACTCAATCGAAATAAAGATTTTGATTTTAAAATCGACACTTTTTCATTTAAGTGAAAAATTTTTATAAGAAGCCTAAGTTCAGCTTTTTTTCTTATGCCAAAATATTGCCTACCGTTTTAAGGTAAAAATCGCAGGTTTTCTTCACTAAATCACTAATATCTCAACAAAGATTTTGTAAAAATTTTTAGTCAATGTTAATAAATGAACATTAATATACCTTGGTTTTTTATAATTTTTTTGAACAAAAATTTGCTTCTACAGCATGACTACAAAATTCTAATTTAAAAATTTAAAGCCTTCTAAATTTTAATTTGTGTTCTTTTTAATTTTTAATAGACTCTGCATTCTTTCGCTATCTTAGTCGTGGAAGAGAAATTGCCGATTACTGTAATTTATTCTGCAGAGTCAGCTTTAGGTTAGATTTATGTAACCTTTTAAAACATCTTACAACATTTCGTGTCAATTAAATATAATTTTATGTAGGCGGAAAATAGAATAATTGCAAACGATTCTATACAAAAAATTGTTTATATAAAATTAGCTGATTATTTTTGTCACAAAGCTATGTGGCATTTTGGAAAAAGTCAGATAAAATGTGCGGTAACATTTTATGTTTTGGCTTGGCTTTGCACCCACTGAATATTCTTGGGACATTATATAGACTGTCTTGGATTAAAATATTCACAGATGGTATTCTGTGGCTAACAGAACATCCTCCGGCCGTTGGTTTTATTTTTATTTTCTGAGCGTTGATTGAATTACTTTGAGAAAATTTAAGGTTGATTCATAAAGAATTAATTAAGAAATCTAAAATATTAAGAAATTAGACTTTAGGTTTTATAATATTAGAAGTTTTATTTTTGGAATTTAAAAAAAAAATAATTTTTAAGTATTTTTGTTGTCGCGACAGGTTTTAATAAACATCAGAAAGAAAGCTATAGCGTTTTATTGCATTATCTGTATCTTTTATATTTTGAAAGAGTTAACTTGCGATTCATTATTTTGAATCGCAAAAATTCAAAAAATAGAGATTATTACGGTTTATTAAATTACATCGTAAAGAGTTTTATTGTATTAGCCGTACCTATATTTTAAACAGAGTCTAATTACGATTCAATAACTTGAATCGTGAATATATATAAATCAGAGTTTATTACGATTTATTAAATTAAATTGTAAAGGTTTTATTGCATTTCTTTGTAGTTATATTTAAAAAGAGGGGCTTACGATTTATTGATTTGAATCGTAAATATTTAAATTAAAGAGTTTTATGGTTTATTGGTTTAAACAGTACGTTTATATTTTATTGTATTCTCTTTACCTTAATAATAAAGTGTTAAATTACGGTTTAACATATTAATCGTAAGAGATATTTAATAAAATTAAAATTATAGTTTTTGCTGTTTTAATACAGTTATTGTGTGAACTCGCTTTGGTTGGTCGCTTAATCTTATTCCAATCTTTTTACATAGTAAAGCATTACATCAATGAGTGGAAATATTTTCTTTTTAGTTTGTATGTTCCGCATAAATTGGTTGCTTTGTTCGCGAGATATATTTACTTAAAGGAACATACTGTCACAAATCAAATTCCTAAAACGTAGAATCATACAACTTTTTTGTTACTGAACCGATTAAATTGAAATTTGTGAATGATGTCATATCGGTCTGAAGAAGCCAAAATATTAAACTTGAGGTAGATTGGTATTGTATTAATGGAGTATAGTTTATTCAGAGTGTTATAGGAATTTGATTTGTGACAGTGCTCCTTTAATGGTTTCTTTAGTATTCAACATCATTTTTGGGCAAAAAGTTACTAAACTAAAAAAAAGGTTTTTAATAATATACTTAATTTCACCCCTGGAAGTTTAAATAGCAAAAATCAATACTTAAAATTTTTTTTTGAGCCACAACTTGAGCCTGAGTACTTACATTTAAATATATGTGAGTATTAATTAGTATTGAACATTTGTGAGCCTGACAAATTTTCAAGATATTATATTATATTTTTATATATACTATAATACCTATAGTATAGATTTTTGGAGGATCGTATGTCACAAACACAAAATGTTTGACCGTAGTCCGCAGAAGTGGGGACTATAGGTGGATAAAACCCTTAAAGGGCAGAACAGCAGCACTGTAGTCCGCAGAAGTGGGGACTATAGGTGGATAAAACCCTTAAAGGGCAGAACAGCAGCACTGGGTCCTTTTAGGATGACCTGAGAGAAAAGGGCTGAATACCCCGTGGAGAAAATTTTAAATTTAAGACTATAAAACACCAAAAAAACCTCAAAAACACCGTCAAACACTTGATTTTACTAACATATGAGTTTCAGATAAAATTAGGGTTTTTATAAAAAATAAATGTAAAACGTAAATGGCCTCATGGCGTGTAAAAATGACAATAAATAAACAATTATAGTAATTAACTATGAATGTATTATTGAATAAGTCAAAATACAACATAACGTTTTTTTTAATAAAACATAAAATGTTACCGCCCATTTTATCTGACTTTTTCCAAAATGCCACATAGCTTTGTGACAAAAATAATCAGCTAATTTTATATAAACAATTTTTTGTATAGAATCGTTTGCAATTATTCTATTTTCCGCCTACATAAAATTATATTTAATTGACACGAAATGTTTTAAGATGTTTTAAAAGGTTACATAAATCTAACCTAAAGCTGACTCTGCAGAATAAATTACAGTAATCGGCAATTTCTCTTCCACGACTAAGATAGCGAAAGAATGCAGAGTCTATTAAAAATTAAAAAGAACACAAATTAAAATTTAGAAGGCTTTAAATTTTTAAATTAGAATTTTGTAGTCATGCTGTAGAAGCAAATTTTTGTTCAAAAAAATTATAAAAAACCAAGGTATATTAATGTTCATTTATTAACATTGACTAAAAATTTTTACAAAATCTTTGTTGGGATATTAGTGATTTAGTGAAGAAAACCTGCGATTTTTACCTTAAAACGGTAGGCAATATTTTGGCATAAGAAAAAAAGCTGAACTTAGGCTTCTTATAAAAATTTTTCACTTAAATGAAAAAGTGTCGATTTTAAAATCAAAATCTTTATTTCGATTGAGTTTTCAGCAAAAAAACGCAAAACAATATAATTTTATGAAATACCTGTACTGTTTGTTAAATGGTTTTTGCTTTCCACGTTTTACAAACAATAGCGTAAAAATCTCAGTTTTTTTTTCAAATAACACACATATGGTACGTTTTTTCTTGCACAATTTTATCAAAAAACTTAATGTATAATTGAAAATTTTCTTGTGTCATATGTTTTTGATAAATCTCAAGAAATTACAAAAAGTAGTACAAAATCACAAAATTTACGTGACACTAATTTTATGATTTTTTGCTAAAAAATACATTTAACTAATTAGGATGACGTAAACTAACAACTTGAAACAAGCTAGAAAGTGAACATAGCCGCTTCTACACGCAATAACTTAATTTTAATTTACCTTTTAAAATTAAAAAAAGTATTTTTAATTTTAAAAAAGTGGTAATGAAGTTTTAAAAATGTTCTAACAGTTTAAAATAAAAAGGTGCGTTTTAACCCCTCCTGTATGATTATATCGAAAAATATTAAATAGAGGCATATAAGTGAAGTTCTAGAAAAGATTCTTCAAAAATATTCTTGAAATCTTAATATTGTTGAAGACTAGCATTTTTTAGATTTAGAATTACATTTTTATAATTATTAACATATTAAATTTATTGTAATATAAAGAAATTTTGCTATTGTCAAAAAATTGTTTGTATGACATCCAATTTTGATTTTAGTTCTTTTAAAACGTTTTGGCTTTTTGATCAAACCATACTCCCCATATAAAAATGCTTTAACTCCTGTTCTATTTGTAGAGCATTCTTTAAAAGTAATAAAAATGGTTAGTGGGATTAATTATATTATTGGTTTTACGCAAAAAAGTTATGGTTTGTTTCACAACTAAGCACCATGCGAAGCTAGATTGTTTTGAGCGGTTAATAGCTTTTCAGGCATATTGTGGTGTGAGCATTAAATTTTTATTTTTTAATAAAAGAAGAGGAAGAAGATGAATGCTCAGCCTGGTTATAGCAGGACCTTATCGTTAACAACCGCTGGTTAACCTTATCGTTAACAACCGTGTGAGCACTACAGGAATTAGTACACGACTTCAGCCCCATTCAAAATATACTACAAAATCTTAACCGCTACTTTCTGTGTTTCACCACATTAGCAAAATTAAGACCGCATGGTTCGGCTTACAGTTAACTTCAACTTCATTTCTTTATTCATCATTATCATTTACTGTCAAAACCACGCACTGTATTATCATAAGCTCTGTTATACACCATCCACATAAATTTCAATCAATACTTTATCACAGCATTGCTAAACGTGGCTCATTATAGACAGAAAAAATTATTAAAAAACCGCCGGCCATTATACTCTTTTTACGTTTAAATACAAAGCTGACTGTCCCACGTGCGGTCGCTCTTTATTAAAAGGTTTTTTTAATAAAAATCTTCAATATTTTTGCGCAAAATATTTAATTCGTCAAAAGATTGTTTTATACACCTTATCACCGCTCAATAGCTATAAAACAGCACTGTAATATGTATATCACAATCCTGACATAGCCCTCATGCGAAAAAATGGCACTGTCAATCTGCTTCAGCGATCTTGCCAGGTACCAGCATTAACACTAACTAAGCGGAGTTTATAGGCAGATGGGGCTCTTTCCGATTTGTGTGAGTGAATCTTGGTTGCTATCCGTGGCACCGTTTTCGTCTTTTAGGCTATTACGGCCCCAGCTAACTTAAATATGTTGGGCTGGGTACCCGGGCAATATTTTCTCCATGCAAATTTGGTAACCGCCGTCTAGCCCTTCGCACTGTTTTAGTGGCGGTAATACCATTTTTGCATATTCGACCCTGCTAATGTGCCCATAGGCATTCTCCTTATATTAAACAGTGAGACATAGTTTTATGACATACCTATGTCGCACACATCGCCTTTGTTGTGCACACACATACCTCTTTATGTTAGCATGCAGCTAACCTAAACGTTGTCAGTATCAAAAGTGGGTTTGTGAATAATTTTTAACATAAAGCTCTAAATCTTTTCATTCCTGAGCTTACATTCCAACTTGGAACTAAACGTTTAACAATTAAATTAACCAAACTTAATGTTATTAAAGTCAAGTTTATGCTTATACCATGCATTATTTTTACCTTGTAATCACGTCGTTTAAAATACACTTTTTACTAAATTCTTTTCATCTCACATCAAATTATAAAATTTTCAACACGTAAGGCTACCTGCAAAATGAAATACAAAAAAAACGTATACAACAATTTTTGTTTTTACGCACATCCCGTATAATGGTCTCAATAAGCAAAACTTAACCGCGTACTGCTGGATTACGCTCATAACTTCTTATCAAAAAATTTTATTTAAAATATTTCGTTATCTTTTTAAAGTATTTGAAGTGTAAAACGTAAATACAACGTTTATAAATGCATACTGCTTATGTATGCAAAAAAGACTCAGAGTTAGTGTTGTGAAAGTAAAAAATATAATGGATTACTTCCTTAGTATCGTGCTTTTATTTGTTAGGAGTATTACATGCTTAAACAGAGCGCATACCTAATTTCCTATCCTGAAATTTCTCAACACCAACTTATAAATACGCCACAAAATCCGAAATCCATCTTCCTACTACACTAATTTCTTCTTATCTCCTATTATGACACATTGATCGCCTAGTTTTATTTGCGATTTCTTGCGTCTGGTGCCCCTCACATACATTCTAATCTCACGCGGGAGTCAATTACCGCGGGCAGCCATTTAACAAGACGGGAATTGGGCACCCACCCAATCATCTTGAATCCCCTGATTGGTTCCCGATATCCCGCTAAGAGGTCTGAACACGTTGCTCCTTTTTGATTAGAGCAAATCACTCTCTCTTTTTCTCAAACTCCCAAAAAGTTGTTTTGTTTCACCAACACTCCTTCTCCCTTTTTCAAAAAAGGGTAAGTTTTCATCTCTCAAAAATAACCTTTTTATTCCTAAAATATGGATAAAGAGTTTAAAACTCTTTTATTAGTGAGAGAGTCAAAAAAACCGCATGGCCAGCAGGATCGGTTGTCCAAAATATAAAAATGCATTCGATTTTTTACATTTGTAGCATGTGTGTTACGCTTAGCATCGTGTGCACAGCAAAATAGTGGTCACCAAGTGCCATCTTCATACTTAAGCTGTCAACTTTCAAGGTAATAATCACCTTCAGCTTAATGGGCTCACATTCAGCCCTGGCCTACATTCGGCCCTTGGCCCACATTTGGCCTCTGGCTCACATTCAGCCTCTGCACCTACGGTACCCTATTTTTTGCCCTCGCGGCTTAATAACTGCCACACTCCCACACATTCGGAGTCTACTAGGTTTAACAAACCCAGTACACACGTCCGTAACAAACATATCCATTTATATTTACACTACCTCCACTTTTTAACGAGCCACAATTAATTTATAATTACTCAATGCTAGTTTTACTTTTACAAAAAGTTAGTGTTTTTTGTTTTCCTCCCACACGCACAGGCACACAAATTTGCTCAAAAGCTGGTAACAGGTTTTCCTTCATAATCCTTCAATTGAAGACCTTATTTCTAAAATGTCCCCCAGAATAAGTGTTGCATTTTCACTCACGACACCCTATCATGTCACGGTAGAGCTCAATTCGTTTAATAGACTATTTTGACATAAGGCGTTTTACACAGTAAAATTCCGATACACATTAGGCCGAAAGTTGAAATTAAAATAATATTTAAATGAAAACTTCTATTAATTTTGCAGTGTAAAATAACGTGTAAACACTAAAGGCAAAATATAAATTTGATTGGATTTGTAATAATGTAGTTATTAATGTTTAATTTGGTCAAAATAAAAACATAAAAAATAAAATTACAATCATCCCGACCACCGAATATATAAGTAGGATTTTACTCTGTCTCCGTCAGATGGTCTGATGGTCTAGTGGTTTGAGGCGGTCGGCTTTCAACTGCAAGGTCGGTGTTTTAGAACCCCAATGAAGTTCCTTTTTCATTTTTTGTACCGGGAATTAAACTTCTATTAGCAATA
>JASAMX010032654.1:0-14183 GCA_030248175.1 Microlaimidae sp. YZB2_3
TGCTCTTAGATCCGGTTTGGCTTTAGCAGAATAAATTAATAATTATTAATACTAATTGTAACCGTTGGTGGCGTGTTATCTTACACTGTTCGTAACTTTTTAACGCATGCAAAAATTCATCCACAACGTTGGTTTTTTTTTAAATATAAAAAAAATTATTATTAATTTGCTCGTTTTAAAGAGACGAATCTCCTTTTTTCAAAACTTTGTTTTTGCTGGAGTTATATGATTGTTTTGAATTTGAATAGAAACCACAGGTTGTGCAAAAATGCGTATTGTGACGTCGAACGTCCCCCTTCCTGAAAAGTGGACGAATTACACCCCCACGGGAGGCGCTGTAAGAAATCAAAAGCAGGCGCGCCGGACTCGACAATAAACACGCCCTGAAATCAAGAAAAGGAGACCTAATTTTTAAATTAGGCCTTCTGTCCTGTTTTTATTTTTTTATTAATTATTCTTAAATTATTCTTTCGCTTATTGGTGTAAAATATTTTTTGAAATTTTTCCAAAAAAATTCCTTTTGTTTGCATAACTTTTGTTTTTGCTATTAAATCCCTATACGGGTAATTTTATTTGTATTTTGAAAAAAAATCGTCATTTTATCTCGCCTTTCCAGTTATCGTCCACTTGTACCTAACCGTACCACACCTCCACCGCAAAAAATAGTGGCGGGATGCTAGGCCTAGCGGTTTAAACTATGTTTAGGGTTAGGCCCCTGCCGTAGTCCCGGAACGTGTAATGCTAAACGTCCCCTTGTGAAGTGATTGTTACAATGATCTTGGCGAGATTACGCTAAAAATAAATTAACGCAGCCTGTATGGGTGCAGTAGCGCGCCGGACTGAGGACAGGGTATAGGTATTTTTATTTGTCTCTAAAAAAATCGTCTTCTCAATTCGCCTTCAGTTATGGGTCGTCACAAGATAATAAATTTTGATGTTCATCTTTTAAATTTAGGGCAGAATTGATACAATAGAATATGAGTTACGATCAGCTTCTATTAAACTTACTTTTACTTGGGACACATGGAAAACCTTTTTTCAAACTGCGGCACAAAATCGAACATTATGTATTATGTTTATAATTTCAAAATAAAAATTGATTTCACCAACAATGGAAGGCGGTTGGTTAAGTGCAAGTAGGAACGATGTCGGAAACTTTTTGGCCTTTTTTTTGAGGTTAGGCTTAGGCTTAGCTCAACTGAGCTCTAATTTTCTATTAAAATTAAAAAAAATGTGTCTAAGATTAATAGCAAAAATACATTTTTTAATAAACTTATTTTTTAGTATTTTTAAAATTTAGCACAGGTATATAAAAATATATTTTATTAAAAAAATTTTTAGGTTTTTAGATTGTACAATCAATTTATAAGTAATTTAATGTGTATATTTAATTAATATAACTATAAGATATAGAACTTTCGTTTCTTGCTTTTTGTTGCTATTAGGTTTACAGTTTTATGTTCATTTTCGGCTTTAAAGTTCCTCTCAACTCAAAACTAAACATTACCTACAAGTCCCTATTACTCTTTTACATGACACAAGTATTTAAAAATTTTTCAATTTCTGTGATTAACATCACGCATATAGTTTCAACTCTGTTCCTTATTTCTTGCTATTTATTACTAATTACAATACAATCACTTACTAACTTAATTATTACAGAAGTATTTTTAATAATTTTTTTTATTTTCTGTACGTTTTTTACCAGGGGCCTATTTCAAGGCGTTTGTAAATTTGCACAAATTTTCTGCTTATTTTTCGTAAATTACATGATAGAGGGATATGGCGAATATCGAAAAATTTTGCCGAGATAAATTTTCGTGGTACCAATCAGCGCAGAGCAATGTTGAAGGTCCCCTTAAACCAAGTCGATAAACCTTTATCGTGTATTTTGACAAAAATAGGCGAGATTTGTAAAATAAGATTCTTACAAAGGTTTTTATGGAACAGGCCCAGGATACCGAACAAGGACAAAAATATAGCCGTATAACGCATAGTTTTAACTTATTTACAAAGTACTTACTTAATTATTATACTTACTTATTACTTACAAATACTAAGTGAATTATTAAACAAGTATTTTTAACAATAATTTATTTTATTTAGTTTTTTTTAAAAACACAAAAAATATGCGTGATGCTAAGATCACAGCTTTATTTTTTACATTGCTTTGTGTTTTATTAAAAAAAGCTCAGGAAATAGAATAAATTATTGTTAAAAATACTTGTTTAATAATTCACTTAGTAAGTATTTGTAAGTAAGTAATAAGTAAGTAAATAGTAAGTAAGTACTTTGTAAATAAGTTAAAACTATGCGTTATACTAAAATCACGGCTATATTTTGTACTTTGTTCGGTATCCTGGGGCCTGTTTCATAAAAACCTTTGTAAATTCTTATTTTACAAATCTTCGCCTATTTTTGTAAAATACACGATAAAGGTTTATCGACTTGTAATTTAAGGGGAGCATCTTCGAGCATTGCTCTGCGCTGATTGGTCGCAGTCACGAAAATTTATCTCCGCTGACCGATCAATATTCGCCGTGTCGTATATCCTCTATCATGTAATTTACAAAAAATAGGCGGAGATTTGTAAAATGCAAATTTACAAACGCCTTTATGAAATAGGCCCCTGGTAAAAAACGTACAGGAAATAGAAAAAAAATTATTAAAAATACTTCTGTAATAATTAAGTTAGTAAGTGATTGTATTGTAAATTAGTAATAAATAAGCAAGAAATAAGGAAGTAGTACATGTAAGGGAGTTGAAACTATATGCGTGATGCTAAGATCACGGCAGGAAATTGAAAAAAAAATTTTTTTAAATACTTGTGTCATGTAAAAAGATATAATAAGAAGGCTTGATTTAGGATTGGGTAATGGGTTTGGTTTAGATTAGAAGGAACTTAAAGCCGAAAATAAAAATCGCTAAAACCTAGACCTAATAGCAAACAAAAGCGGGGAAGAAGGATGAAACCCCTATATCTTTATAGTTATATTAATTTAATATACAAATTAAATTACTTATAAATTGATTGTACAATCTAAAAACCGAAATTTTTTTATTAAAGTATATTTTTATATATATACTAAATTCTAAAAAATACTAAAAATTAAGTTTATTAAAAAATAAATTTTGCTCTTAATCTTAGATACATTTTTTTTAATTTTAATAGAAAATATAACAGTTATAGAGCTCAGTTAAGCTAAGCCTAAGCCTAACCTAAAAAAAGGGCCAAAAATTTTCCAACGGCTTCAAGTTTCCTACTTGCGGCTTTAATGACCGCCTTCCATCGGTTTTTGTTGGGTAAAATACGATTTTTCTTAAAATTATAAACATAATACATAATGTTCGATTTTGTGCCGCAGTTTGAAAAAAAAGGTTTCCCATGTGTCCCAAGTAAAAGTAAGTTTAATAAAGCTGATGCATTAACTCATATTCTATTGTCTGATTTGTCCCCTAAATTTAAAAGATGAACATTATTATCTTGTGACGACCCATAACTGAAGGCGAGATAAGACGATTTTTTTAGAGACAAATAAAAATACCTATACCGGAATTCGAACCCAGGTCTCCTTTCCTTGAATTGCAGGCCTGTTCATCTCAGTCCGGCGCGCTACCGCTGCACCATACAGGCTGGTTTTAATTTACTTTACAGCGCCTCTTATACTCGCCAGTAGTTGTGAGTCATCACTTCACAAGGGGACGTTTCACGTTACACCTTCCCACACAAGAAGAAGCTGCTCTCAGCAGTATTCCTAAACAACGATCTTAGGTTTAAACCGCTCACCTTAGCATCCCGCATGTATACTTTTTCATCCAAGGTGTGGTACGGTTACTACTAGTGGACGACCCATAACTGGAGGCGAGATAAAATGACGATTTTTTTGGATACAAATAAAATTACCCGTATAGGGATTTAATAGCAAAAACAAAAGTTTTAGTGCAAACAGAAAGGAAATTTTTTGGAAAAACCCAGAAAAAATATTTACACCAATAAGCTAAAGAATAAATTAAAATAATTAATAAAAAAATAAAAATAGACAGAAGGCCTAATTTAAACCCGGGTCTCGTTTTCTTGAATTCCAGGCCTGTTTATCACAGTCCGGCGCGCTACCACTGCACCATACGGGCTGGTTTTTGATTTACTTTACAGCGCCTCTTATACTCGCCAGTAGTTGTGAGTCATCACTTCAGGAAGGGACGTTCGACGTCGCAATCTTAACACATTTTGCACAACCTGTGGTTTCTATTCAAATTCAAAATATAAAAAAAATAGTATAATTCCAGCAAAATAGGAAACAAAGTTTTGAAAAAAAGTCAATGCCAGAAAAGACTAGTCTCTTTAAAACAAGCAAATTAATAATAATTTTTTTTTATATTTCAGAAAAAGACCAACGGCGTGGATGAAATTATGCATGCGTTAAAAAGTTATTAATACGACGGTGTTAATTGAGTCACACGCCACCGCAACGGTACAAAGATAATATTAATATTATTAACGTCTATTTAAAGCCAAATATTCCGATCTAAGTCTGAAAAATCTTTAAGAATTTAAACTTAATATAAGGCCACTTTTACTTTAACAATTACTTTGCCATTTGATTTGTTTTATATACAATAGATAGAAAATATTAAAAAAAGTCGTCTTATATTAAATTTAATTTTTTCCAGATTTTTCAGACTTAGATCTGAATATTTGGTTTTAAAAAGACGTTAATAATATTAATATTATCTTTGTACCGTTGCGGGGGCGTGTGACTCAATTAACACCTTCATATTAATAACGTTTTAAAGCATGCAAAAATTTATCCACGCCGTTGGTGTTTTTCTGAAAGTTTAAAAAAATATAATATTATTTTGCTTGTTTTAAAGAGACTTGTTTCAGTCTTTTCTGGCATTAAATTTTTAGACTTATTGTAGCATTATACTATTCTTAATAATCAATAGGTTTTTGATGGTTTGCTTGATGCACTGCCAAATTTGCCGCAAAATAGCCGCCAAACCGCCGCCATTAAAAAATTAAGGTTTTAACTCAGTTGTTCTTTTCTGGCATTAAATTTTTAGACTTATTGTAGCATTATACTATTCCATTTAATATAAGGTTTTTTTCGACGTGTTGGATGTGCACTGCCAAATTTGCCGCCAAATAGCCGCCAAACCGCCGCCATTAAAAAATTAAGGTTTTAACTCAGTTGTATGTAATTGAATAATTTTAATATCATAATTACATCTTTATACAATTTTTTGTACAAAACTTTTAATCTTTTTTTATTCTACAAAAAAATTAAAACAGAACCAAGTTGTTTTTCTTCACAAAGATCTCCTTTTTAGAAAGTAGCTGAGCAGACTATAGCCTATTTCGCCGTGGGGCATTTTGCTCCAGCACCATAGCTATCAATATAAAAGCAGTTACCAATTTTCAGCGCGCGCCGCGCGAACTTTTCAGCGCGCAATTTAGGCTAACTCGGTTTTACTTGACTTTTTTTACTCGACTTTTTTTAATTTTAAGCCTATGCGTTCCTAAGCCTAAGCGAAGCCTTAAAAACAACCTAAACTTTAACAAATAGCTGCGCGAAGAAATTTTTGGTTTTTTTAGGCTTTGCTTAGGCTTAGTAACGCGTAAACTTAACCTTTAAAAAAAGTCGAATAAAAAAGTGGAGTTAAACCGAGTTTATATTTATAACACATTTTTGTAAATTTTAAAGTTAGAAAAATAAACTATTAATTAGTTAAAACTGTCTTATTATTAATTTTTTTTACTTTAACGCCTTTGTTCCTACAGCGTAAATGGCGGCAGTTTGGCGGCGGTTTGGCGGCAGTTTGGCGGCAGTTTGACGGCAGATTTGGCGGCGCACATGCATTACGTTTTTTTCAAAACTTTGTTTCGTCTTTTGCTAGAATTTCCGTCTTTTAAAACATTGGATTCAATGTCATTTTTCCATAAAATGAAAACAACAAAAAAATTTACATAAAATTTTTTAACCTAATAGTATCAATACAAGCATTTAAATATTCAAAAATTAAATATTTTTTTTAAAAAGTATATTGTACAAGATTTTTTATCACTGTAACAACTCTCGTTTTGTTGATGTTGCAACAATACGACGCCTTATGTGAGTTGTAAAAGTAAAGTTAGCGGGTGATTATGTAACAAAGAACGTCAAGCGTTGGAGTACTGAGGATTTAAGTCCTGTCTTGCTTATATTTCATTCAAAAAACTAAAAATGAGTAATTTCGTCGAATTTCTTCTTTAAAAACTCCCTTAATTCAATTCCAGTATTCCAGGCGTTACATGGCTGACATTATATAAATGTAGAGCCAGAATACGAACTATCAAAATTTAGTGATTATAGTGTTTTAAAAACTTAAATCCTAGGCTTTCAGTAGATATACAAAATTCAATCAAATTTAATTAACTATTTTAAGAGAGCACGCAAAGTTTACAGCTTGTTTATAAATATTATTCTAGCAAAAGACGAAACAAAGTTTCGAAAAAAAGCCTTATATTAAATGGAATAGTATAAAGCTACATAAGTCTAAAAACTAAATGCCAGAAAAGACTGAAACAAGCCTTTTTAAAACCTGTAAATTAATAACAGATTTTGTGAAATTTTCAGAAAAACAAAACCGAATACAATACGTGTAAAAGCTTTAGTTTGTGTTTTTTAACCATTAATAAAACTTAATTCACATAAATTTCTCTCAAAGTGGATTAACTTTTACATGAGTAAACGTTTTTCACATAAGCACCGACTTAGCTGCGGATACCAGAGTAAATATTCAAATGAAAATCAAGTGTACGGCCAATTTAGCATTTATGTTAAAAAAAATCTACTCCGCATATTAACTGCAGCAAAAATTTTTGGGGGACTCCAAAATTAAAAAAAAAAACACCGAAAGTCTAAACTTAAGCAAATTAAGCTAATTAACATAAAAGCTGAACATGTTTAGAAAAAACTTTTATGTCTTTAATATCAGAAAAATATGAAAAATTGTACGGTTACCAAAAATTTATATAGTTTTCATTGCCAAAAGAACTTTTTATGAATTTGCTTTTCAGCATACGCCATCAACAAAGGTTAACCGCGCAGTGACGTAACTCATTTAGTATTAAGGGAAAGACCGCTACGCGCTCTTCCCTGATTGGAATAATCAAAAAATAAAAAACATAATATTGTATTAAAATAGTTTGTATTTAATTGTTATAAAGTCCGTTTGATTATTATAAATTTGCGTTGTAAAATTTTTTACATTGTCAATCTTGACATTTAGGGTATATTGACTGTTAGTGGAATGATTGTTTTAAACGTCGGAATGCCGGAAAACTCATAAATCAATGTTTATTTAGATGTTGTTGTAAATTTTTAAGTTGTTTGAAAACGAAAAATATCAAATATTCGGACCAAAATTCCATATTTGCAGTTATAATCTTTAATTTCCTTTTCTTTCGGTTCCAAGCAGCCCCAATTACACTATAGCTCCTTACTTAAATAAATTTTTTTTGATATTTAATAAAACTTTCTAAAAAAAACAATCTAATAAAAAAAAACAAATCATGAAGTCGGATTGCTTTTTATTTAAATTTTGAAAAGTAGAAATGTAGACTTCATGAATATTAAGTTTAAAAATTATCATTATAATTATTAATAAAAGGAATATGGTGGGTGGAAATCATAATGTGTTATTGTTTTGAAATTTAAAAAAAATCAAACTCTTTTTTGCAAGGATTCTAAACTAAAGTAAGCTTTTAAAATATGTACAAAGCTTCTTTATGTGGGTGATAAAAATACTTGTTATCTTAAAGTAATATTATTGTTAATGAAAATGTATCTTCAATCTATCGAGTTAAAAGCTGAGGTTTCTTAAGGGTCAATATAAAATGTTTATTATTCTTTATTTATTAACAAACAGCTTAATTAACAAAATTTATCACTCCTATATTACATTCTACTTCCACGATTTTAAGGATTTTATAAAATGTCTCTCAGTCTATATAAAAAAGGTTTGAAACTGGACTTAATCTAGCAATTTATAATTTTTACGTAATAAAAAATTTGCATAAGCTGTTATTTAATTTGCCTAAGCATGGGTTGCGCGCAGCTGAGATTGGACGTTCAGTATGATGTATAGTACGTTTACTATTTTTTGCTAGGTTTTTCACTTAAACTATAAAGAGTACTCAATAGTTTTTGTGAACGCATTTTTTTTAATTTTCAATCTCATTTACGTCAGATTCAACGATTAACCCGTTTCCGTGACTGTCTTTTTCCCCTTGGTTACGACGGTGAAATTTTTTTGTAAATGTATTAATTTTCGTTATTTTCGCTGGTAATTAAAGTGCGTTTACAATGGTCCGCACGGGGGGAGGGGAGGCAATCACGCGAACGCATTCTGATTACCAGCGAAAATAACGGGAATTAATACATTTACAAAAACACTTCTCACCAAGGCAATCAAACCGATAAAAATATGAAATTCTACATGTTCGCCTAATACAAAAATAAAATAATAGTTTTATAATACTATAAGTAATAAAAAGCTTAAAAATATCTTGATTTAAAGATTTAGGAGTGCATATAACGAATTTAAATAGTTTTTGTCACACAAAAAATCATTACGTGTATAAAATTAAATCAATAGCGTGTATTAAGAAAAATAAAAAAACACAAAGCCGAAGAACACCAAAAAACAAAACCACCTAGAACGAGACGCCGAAATCAAAATGGCGGTCACACAAAAACATTTAAAAGCTGTAAGTCTTAAAAAAAGGAGAAAAAAAAAAAAAAAAAAAAAAACAACACAAAAAAACAAAAAAAAAAAAAAAAAAAAAAAAAAAAAAAAAAAAAAAAAACACAAAAAACAACAAACAAACACCACACCAACAAAACCCCAAAACGCTCAAAAAAAGCGCAACGGCAGGGCGGCGGATTTCTATCTACTAGTGGAATTCTATCAGTGAAAAAAAATTGCGCCAATATGTTTTTTTAAGAAGACCCGAAAGCTGAAAGGATATGCAAGCTTTAATAGTTTTTGACACTGATTTAATAATATGTAGTAATATCGAAACTTTATCAAACAAATTAGGTTAATTTAAAAAATAGAAATAAAATCTTAAAAAGCGTTAAAACATTTAAACGACCAATCATTTGAGTGAGATTGAGGTCTGGGGCCTGTTTCATAAAAACCCTTGTAAATTCTCATTTTACAAATCTCCGCCTATTTTTTGTAAAATACACGATAAAGGTTTTTCGACTTGTAATCCAGAGGGAGCATCTGCACGCACTGCTCTGCGCTGATTGTTCGCAGCCACGTCATTTCATCCCCACTGACCGATCAATATTCGCCGTTTCGTATATCCTCCATCATGTAATTTACAAAAAATAGGCGGAGATTCGTAAAATGAAAATTTACAAACGTCTTTCTGAATAGGCTCCAGCTCTAACCATTTTATTCCGCTTGCTCACTAGTCAAGTCGCTTACTGAGCCTGGTGTGCAACAGAAAATGTCGTCTTTTACTACGACAAAATGAGCCACTATCAGTATAAAATACACGTGACTGTGACTCATTTCTAAGTTAGTGAGATTCTTAAATAAAATTTAAAATAAGTCACAATCGCATGTATTTTATACAAATTGTGGCTCAATTTGCCGTAGTAACGACGATGTGCGCTTTTGAGCTGCGTGCGCTGCAATAACTGTGTTTTTTTCAGTCTCACCTGGGCCAAGGTGGCACTTAAAGTTAACCGCGGTGAAATTTACGCACCAAAATAGTCAAAGGAAGATACTGCCGCCGTTGGACGAAGGTGATTCACCGTGGTAACGAGAAAAAGGCGATTACAGAAACGGGGGAACCAAAACGAAGGGAATATATTAGAAATAAAAGAATTATTGCAAGAAATTTTTTTAACTATGCAAGAGCAAGCAATTTTTTTTCAAAGCATAAAATATTGGGTCGTTTTTGTTTCCGTGCCTACGGTGCTGGTCGTTGTCGATTCTCATATAAAAATTTAATTAATTTCAGTTTATTTAAGATATATTAGTTTGACTTTGACTTTAAAACTACAAATCCGTTAATCATCGTTTTAAACAAGTTTATTTATATAACGTTGTATTGATTTCCGGTAAACACTTAGTTCCAGGTATTTTTCCCATTATAACCTACATAAATTGTTTAATGCATACTGATATTAATGCTACTAATTTATTGGTCAAAGAATTTATGGTAACACCACCAAATTCATCATGCTAAAAAACAAATAAAAAGAATAACGAAAAACAAAACTAATAAACTAAACGATACATTTAATTTAGATGAACGCCGCTTTGGTTGTAAAACTTCAAAGTTCTACCGACCAATACATCGAAGATCCGATTACAAGGGAGTTGCATTTGGCTCTCAGCCAACTATGGAAAAATTCAGCGACTCAAAAAGTTTTAGAATATAGCAATGATTTGAATATAATGGAATCTGCCTCTTAGTAAGAATTGTTTTTATTTCCAAGATAATTAAAAAAAACTGCAGCACAAAAAAATTAAACAAAAATTGGTGAAAGATATATTTTTGGTTTTTTTTGTACAAACCTAATTTATAGTAAATGCTCTGAAATATTTTTTTTGGTCAATTAAAAAAAAAACTTTTTTGCTTTATTTTGTCACAAAAATATCATACTTTTTATATTAGATTCTTAAATGTCGAAATATCAGAGAATCTTTTCACTACACTTGACTAAATATTGTAATTTAAATATTTGGGATTAAACTGTTACAAGAACGTGCATATAAACGTTAAACTAACATAAAAAAAATTGCACCTGGGGCCTATTTCATAAAGACGTTTTGTAAATTGACGTTTGTAAATTTTCAATTTACAAAAAAATCTCCGCCTATTTTTCATGAGTGGCGCCGGAGCGCCACGGGGCGATTTAGCCTCGCGGCGCGGCGCCAACCATTATTAGAGAACGTGGGTAAATTTGAAGATTCAGAACCTTCTTCTTCTTCTTCTTCTTCTTCTTCTTCTTCTTCTTCTTCTTCTTCTTCTTCTTCTTCTTCTTCTTCTTCTTCTTTTTCTTCTTCTTCTTTTTCTTATTCTTCTTCTTCTTCTTCTTCTTCTTCTTCTTCTTTTTCCTCTTCTTCTTCTTCTTCTTTTTCTTCTTCTTTTTCTTCTGCTTCTTCTTCTTCTTCTTCTTCTTCTTCTTCTTCTTCTTTTTCTTCTTCTTCTTCTTCTTTTTCTTCTTCTTCTTCTTCTTCTTCTTCTTCTTCTTCTTCTTATTATTATTATTATTATTATTATTATTATTATTATTATTATTCCAACGCTCAATCCTTAAAAGCGATATTCCTAATTCGTTACTTAATGATCAAAAATAAACATGGGCTCATTGGAAAGAAGAAAGAATTACGCAACTTTCTTAGGAAGCACTTTTTTCATTTAGGTCCGTGTTATCGATTTATTGATCAAAATATAAAAATTGAAAAAATACAAATAAAAACTGCCAACTGCACAATAAAAGCCTTTTGGCAACAATATGGATTATACAGAGCTGATAACAAACAGCCCCTTATAGAAACCGCACAAAAAAACCAGAAGACGGTGCTCGGTTTCAATTGGTGGTGGAAACCGAACCAGTTCCAAGCGAAATCTACTTCAACCGAGCGGTTTAGCCCCACAGCATCGTTCACACTATAATAAGAGAACGTTTGGAAATTTTTATGTAATTTATGTTCATCTTCTTCTATTTATTGCTATAATTTTAACGCTCATTATCTTAAAATCAATATTCTTTCATCGTTCACGCGGCGATTTAACCCTGCGGTACCGTACCAACTATAATCAGCGAATCTGGATAAAATTTGTAATTTATGTTCATCATCTTCTTCTTCTAATTTTTTTATTCTAAAAAAATAATTGCAATCATCGATGGTGCGGCAGCGCCCACTGCGATTTAGCCCCACGGCACCGCAACAACTTTAACTAGAGCACCTGGTAAATTTTGTAATTTATGTTTATCATCTTTTTCTTCTTAATATTATTTATATTTCAAAAAATACAATTTCAATCATCGGTGGTGCGGGGATGCCACACTACAATTTACCACACGGCACCGCGCTAACTATGCTTAAAGAACGTGGGTAAATTTAATTCATGTTCATCATAGTCTTCTTATTGTTATTTTTATTTTAAAAAATATAATTACAACCATTGGCGCATGCCGTCGCGCCAACTATATTTAGAGAACGTAAGTAAACTTTGTCTGGAGCGCCACTGCACTGCACTAACTATAATTAAACAACGGAGGTAATTTTTTTAATTTAAATTCATTTCTTCTTCTTCTTGTTTTTTATTTTTGTTATCAATAAATTTTCAGTGGCGCGGGAGCGCCACACGGAGACAAAGCTCCACGGCACCGCGCCAACTATACTTAGACAACGTGAGTAAATTTTGTTATTCATGTTCATCATCTTCTTCTTATTAATATTTTTACTTTAAAAATTATAATTGCAATCATTGGCGCACGCCATCGCGCAAACTATATTTGGAGAACGTAGGTAAACTTTGTCTGGAGCGCCACTGCACCGCACTAACTATAATTAAGCAACATAATAAAATTTTGTAATTTAAATTCATCTTCTTCTTCTTATTAATTTTTTATTTTTATTATAAACGAATTATCGGTGGTGCGGGAGCGCCACACGGAGAATAAGCCTCACGGCACCGCGCAAACTATAATTAAAGAACGTGGGTAAACTTAGTATTATGTTCTTCTTCTCCTTATTATTAATATATTATTTTTCAAACGCTTATATTTTAAAACCAGTATTCTTCCCTCGTTAGTGATTGATCAAAAAAACATGAGTTCTTTGGAAATCGTAGAAAATTGTGTAATAATTTTTAAGAACTACTTTTTATTGATAAATAATATGTGTTTTAATGATAATATAAAAACTGTTAAAAAGTATATATCGGCAACGGAATGATTATAAACATAATGTCATTACACAGCTAAAACTATAGTTTATTAGGCTATTTTTGAATTTAATTCAAAAAAAGTGGTAGACTAGCCTTGAAAAATGCTCTAAGAATAGAGCAGGAAAAAGGGGCGATTTTTCCCCTGGCGTATGTTTAGACAGAAAAGATGTGGACTAGTCTGAGATGGACATTATGTGAACTATAGGAAATTCGCATTTGGTTTGGCCAGCTGCTCACTCAATAAAAATTTCTGCCATATGATAATGATTTGTTTATAAATTGATCTAATCACACAGCACTGTTGCATTTTTTAGTCTGATGAAATGTTAATTGAAAACATCATACTCACAGCAATCTTTGAAAAGCGCGAAATCGCCACTTTTTCAAATTTATAGAGTTTTCTTACACATACAAATATAGCTTTCTAATTAAAAAGTGGTGATTTCGCACTTGTCAAAAATTGCTGTGAGTATGATGTTTTCAATTGACATTTCATCAGACTAAAAAAATGCAATATTGCTGTGTGATTAGATCAATGTATAAACAAATCATTATCATATGCTAGAAATTTTTATTCAATAAGCAGCTGGCCAAACCAAATGCAAATTTCCTATAGTCCACATAATGTCCATCTCAGACTAGTCCACATCTTTTTTTTCTAAGCATACGCCCGGGAAAAAAACGCCTTTTTTCCTGCTCTATTCTTAGATCAATTTTTAAGGCTAGTTGTAAATTACATCATAGAGGATATACGACACGGTGAATATTGATCGGTCAGCGGAGATTAAATAACGTGGCTGCGACCAATCAGCGCGGAGCAGTGCGCGGAGATGCTCCCTCTGGATTACAAGTAGAAAAACCTTTATTGTGTATTTTACAAAAAATAGGCGGAGCTTTGTAAAATGAGAATTTACAAAGGTTTTTATGAGACAAACCCCTAAAATATTAATATTTTTTTTAGTTTTTTTAATAATTTAAATCGAATATGCGCGCCGACTTACAAACCCACAGAACAGGATATTCTCAGAGCTCGGGTGCAAACTACGGGTGTTTCCGAAGTCAAATTCACAATCAACGGCATGAAGTTCAGGTAAATATTCCAACGCTTCTTTATCTGTTTCCTCTCATTGTAAATAATTTCGTAATTTTTAACTTTTCCGTATTTTGTGACATTTATTAAGTGTCATTTATGATTTTTCTTTGTATTTACAATTGA
>JASAMX010032656.1:0-12851 GCA_030248175.1 Microlaimidae sp. YZB2_3
TTTTTTTTAAGGTTGACTTGTCTGTGTAACATTTTAGGTAGTGTAATGCATTACGGTCCCCGTACTCACAGTAGGAACTTCAGAAACACCATTGTTAGCAAATACAAACTACCGTACGGTGTTCGTTTGGGTCAAAGACGGGGCTTCAGTCCTGCGGATGTGAGGAAAATCAATAAACTTTACTGTTCGTCTTTTGAAACCTACACGTTACTTAGAGATATAAAGTAAACAGTCAAAAAGTTCTGCAGCATCTTCGAAATCAAAATTTTATGAAACCAGGTATTTTGTTTCATATTATTTTTAATTCGCTGTATGTATCCAGTGTTAGTTTGCCTAATGTTTAAATTGTTTTCAAACTTAAGCTTTTTGGCACCCAAGCATGATTTCAATTAAGTTTTATAAATATCCGTTTAGTAGAAATATTTCTTAAAAAAATGGTGTATAAAAACAACATTGGAAATAACCAAGCGGTATTATTGTTACATAATAACTCTTTAACCGTTCGGAAATAATTTTGGGTGATACACAATTTTTCTCAGTGTGACCTGATATATCGATTCAGTATTAATTAGAACGCAATAAAAAATACACCATGAATTAGTATACTGTACGTTTAAACTATAATTATTGTCCTATGTTTTTTTTTAAAATTGTTGTTTTGTATTAACTTTATTAGATTTTCAACACAAAATATACATTTTGTTTCAAAAAATTAATTTTAAAATGTAGTTAATTCCATGTAACCTGATAAAAATAAAACACAATAGCTGGTCAACAAAATGTAATATGTATTGAAGATAACCTAAAATAGGTAATACAAAACAATTATTTAAAAAAAACATAGGACAATAATTATAGTTTAAAGGTACAGTATACTAATTTATGGTGTATTTTTTATTGCGTTCTAATTAATACTGAATCGATATATCAGGTCACACTGAGAAAAATTGTATTACACCAAAAATTATTTCCGAACGGTTAAAGAGTTATTATGTAACAATAATACCGCTTGGTTATTTCCAATGTTGTTTTTATACACCATTTTTTTAAAGAAATATTTCTACTAAACAGATATTAATAAAACTTAATAGAAATCATGCTGGGGTGCCAAAAAGCTTAAGTTTGAAAACAATTTAAACATTAGGCAAACTAACACTGGATACATACAGCGAATTAAATAATATGAAACAAAATACCTGGTTTCATAAAATTTTGATTCGAAGATGCTGCAGAACTTTTTGACTGTTTACTTATATCTCTAAGTAACGTGTAGGTTTCAAAAGACGAACAGTAAAGTTTATTGATTTTCCTCACATCCGCAGGACTGAAGCCTCGTCTTTGACCCAAACGAACACCGTACGGTAGTTTGTATTTGCTAACAATGGTGTTTCTGAAGTTCCTACTGTGAGTACGGGGACCGTAATGCATTACACTACCTAAAATGTTACACAGACAAGTCAACCTTAAAAAAAAACAAAAAATGTTTTCGGGCGTTATAATCAAGTTAAGAAAACTTTTATTACTTTCTAGGTTTCGAAACAAGCAATGTGTTTCTTCGTCAGGAAAAAGGTTTAACGTAAGTGGGTAAATACCCACCTCCGTTTCTTTCCTGACGAAGAAACACGTTGCTTATTTCGAAACCTAGAAAGTAATAAAAGTTTTATCAATTTGAGAATAACGCCCGAAAACAATCATATTTTATCAATAAATTCTCAGTTATCAATATTAAATTATAATTTTTTAAACTTAAGCCCGTAATTACCTCGTGCTTTAGGTGCCCTCTTTATAACGACTGCCTTCTCCCCGGTGAAAAGTGTTTTGTAAATGTATTAATTCCCGTTATTTTCGCTAGTAATGGGAGTCCGTTCGCAATGGTCCATCTCGGCCGTTTCGGACCATTGCGAACGCACTCTGATTATGATTTTTGTCGACTTAGGTTATTTATCTACAAACATTATTAACATCCCTCTATTTTTGTTTTATAATTGCAAATTGGAGTCTTTATTTATTTATTATACCCGTCCGTTAAGTTTAGTTCAGAAAGTAAGTATGGACTACTGTTGTGTAGAGTTCATAAAGTATCATGATTTTACAAATTAAATAATTAAGTGTTATTTTGTGTTTGTTTTTATTTTATATACTTAATTAGTATTTTTATGTAAAAACCGGTATTGTTATCCAAATAATTTAACCTTACCAAAGTCGTATTTTTCTCCAAGATAATTGATCTTAGTAATATGGTATGTTTCCATGTCGGAGTAATGCTCGGGATCTACATTTTGCCACTTTATACTGACATATTTGTCTCTGTCTGCCCTGCTTTGTTCGTGAAAAAATCCCAAGTTGTGCATTAATTCATGAAGAATAATGCCTAAGTATACTATTTATAAACACCATAAAATTTACAGCAAATATAATGATAATAAAAAATTACAGTTCATACAATGTGTAGCATTATAAAAATCTGAGTCTATCAGTATAACGTTTGTTTTAAATTTCAAAGAACCAGCAGAAATTTTAAACGTGCAAACGAAATTTTATTGTACAGTTTACATTTGCCAGTAGAAACTTTCATGTCATGTCATGCATTACGGTCTTAATGAAATACACATAACATACACATAAAACCAACAGATATTAGATAAATATCTAAAACTATATCAAAACGCAGAGCATAGTTCAGAAAATTTAAATTCTAAGGTAACTTGTTTAATAAAAGATTAAACGGAAGTATCAAATACGGCGTCATTGGGTAATGAATTAAACCAAAAATTATCCTGATCTCAAAAAAATAACACATGAATTTTCAGTTACTTTTACTTTATTTAAAAAAAAAAATATTTACTTAAAATTTTTTTCCTTTATTTAAATCAAAATTTTTAGAATTGTCAAACTTACCCTTGCGATCGAGGCAATCATATCCAAGATTCACTCTTTGCATCCCAATACCCTGTCTTCCAACATATGAGGCGCATATCCTTGGCCCCCGAGATGGAGTTATAAATATATAGTTGTTTTGAGTTGTGCGATGAACAAATCTAATACAAACTTTTGGTTTAAATTCACAACATTTATCATGGCCTGTTTAAATGTACTTTTTTCTGTGTATAACATAATTAACACCACACCACTATTTTGAATGGGTCAAACGTTAACCGAAAAAGACCTTTTAAATAGTGAATTCTGTGTTTTTAGTTTTAGTTTCAATTCCAACTAATTATTTGGTTATATGTACACAAAAATCGCAAATTTATCTTTTTTTATAATGGTTTGTAAAACAAAGATGAAAAAAACAGTGTTACAAAAACAAAATGCTAATCTACATATCTTTTTAAGAAAAAAAAACATAAAGCGTCATTATTTTAATATATAATTTGCTTACAAATCTTATGCAAATATACTTTGCTAATTAGATTCGCCGCATCCTGGCAACTTTTAAGTTTAGTCCAAATCTGTTTTGTCCAAACATATGCTAGGGTAAAAAATTGACCAATTTTACACTGGTTTATTAGCATTTGGTTGTGGCTTGTGGCTAGCATTTTTACACTGGACGCGACATAACACGACTATTTTTGAATACAGAAATAAGCTATTCGTGATTCGTACTGGGGTCTTCTCTCCTTGAATTCAAGGCCTGCTATCAGTCAGTCAGGTTATCAGTTTAGCACGAGGGTATTTGTTAGTTGCATTTACAAAATCTCTTTTACTCACAAGTAGTTTTGAATCATCAATCTGAAAAGAACCTTCCACGTCACACTACTTAAAAAATAAGTTGAACTGTAAAGAAACTTAGCAATTTTTATTTATCTTTTTAGGCAATTATCAATTTTTGTTTTTGTTTTTTTTTACCTAATACACGTATCAAGATGGAACTGCTTCATTGCGTTGGCCAATTTCGTTCGGTGCGTTTTGTTGTAAAGACTGGAAATTGCATAAGGAATTTTATACGTCGGCCAAATATCCAACGGGTCACTTGAAACTGAGCTAAAAACAAAAGAGCCTTTAAATAACAGTACTGCACCAAAAATTACATATTTTTATAATGTAATTTATTTTATGCTACCGTCAAAAAAAAAAACAAACCAAAAATAGTTTGCAGAATGGGTTTCTAAAACATTGTGGCATCAATTAGCTGGACAAAAAAAAACTTTTTTTTCTAAATTTGCAAAAGGCCCCCATCTCTTGATCATAGAAAACACTCTCTTAGTTTCAACTAAAATTAGGTTAGTCAGTTATTGGGGTGGGACCGACTGCGGGCTATGCAGATTTTTGAAAATCATAAAATTTCTGTATTAAACTATATAACAGTTTAAAAATATTTTTAAGCCATTTAAATCGTTCGTTTTTTTAATAAAAATCGCCGAGTTTTTTTTAATGTTAAGAATAAAAAACCATTAAGAACAAAAAACTTTAAACTTTATAAAACTTAGCACATAGGCTAAAACACTCACATTTTTTGTTTTTAATATATTTTTCAATTCCAAAATAATAATTGCGAGTATATTGTTTTGTTTGTCTTTTTCTTTGATTCTAGAAAAATGTTTTAGTTGCCAGCCATTTTAGTGATCTTATTTCGAGGTTTATTAACGCTTGCGGTTATTTTGAATTTATTTTTTCCACAGTTTTTTTTTAAATAAAAAACTAAAAGTTTCTAGACGGTCAAATTACACTTACTATGCAGTTCGAAATATTTCCGACTTTTTATATTTTGCGTTGTCGGCTGTTATGAGTTTTAGAAGCTTTTCTTTATCCAGTCCAAGCATATCGCCCTCATAGGCTTCAGCTTCTAAAATTTTATTATTTTCAATGTAAAAGGCCTTAAAGGTGCGGCACAAAGTTCAAGTTTTTATTTCAATGATTTTTTTTGTAAATTTTACCCGTAATTTCAATAGTCTAAAAAAACTTTGTGTCAAAAATATTTAATGGTTGGGAATGGTGTTTTTTTTAGGTAATTCAGTACTTAGAAAATGCACAATTGGTGTAACAATTTAAATTACGAGTAATACACTCAAAAAAAGAAACCGTCTTCTTTCTTTTTTGTTTGATATCTTGATTGTTTTAATTTGCGCAGTAATTGTTGAGATATTGCGTCATTTGTAGAAAAAAGTGCGATTTTTGCTCTAAAACAGTAAAGCGTAGGAATAGAATAGAGGCGGCAAACTTAATTGGTCTTTCGGCCGAATATTTAGCTTGAGAAAAATATCGTGAGGGCAAAAACAAACCGCACTATGCATCATTTTATCTATTTACTTATTAAAAATTATATAGTAAAGCATGATAATTAATTTTATTTTATTATCTACCTTTCTGGAACCTTTTTTAATTATAGATAAATAAATTTTAGAAAAAAATTGCGTTATTTTACTCGGTGATTTTTTTTGGATGTAATACACCTTATGCCGGTTACGAAAACCGTCTAAAAATTCTTGGTTTAGAAACTTTTAAATATAAATGGGTTAAAACTGTTGTTTTTTTTATTATTTTTGTTATAACATTTTTAATAACTTAGTTGACATTAATAAATAACAATTTTTAACGTTGATCGGAATTCTGAAACTCGTAGCAAAGGTACTAAAATATCAAACCAACATCAGATCTAATACGTGGCGTTTTAACGTTTGAAAATATTTTTTTTGGTTGGTGAGCGAGTCGTAAATTAACGGAATAAGCTTTCAAATGGAATTGCCTGCGTATCTTCTTTGAATATATTAAAAACAAAACTTAACTCAAGCATAGCTTTTAATAACTTTTTGTATTCATATCGTTTCTAACTGCATTTTGTTCAATTATCTATATTAATGACATGTTATACTGTGAGTATGTATGTATTACTGTATGTATGTAGATACTTGTGAAACTTATTCAACAAATAAATAAATACAAATTTTACCAGTCATCAAATCGTCATCTTCTTCCTCTTTTATTCCATCAAAAGAATAGTCTGAAACATTAGAATTAAATGGCATATAAAAATGATTATTAAGGTCTCTCCGGACAGTTTTTATTGCAGAGCGTTCAGTAGTAAACCAATTACAATAAAGAGCAAAAATTACCCATTTTTATTTACACACAATTTACTTTTGAATTATTATACTTATAGAGTATTATAATATTTTAGGATATTCAAATGACGAAAATTTGACTAATTGGCGAAAAGCAGGCAACAAATCCTGATTACAATAATAATATTTTTTGAATTTATGTTAAATAAATTTTTAAAATTGTAAAAAAATTAAAAAAAAACATTATTAAAATAAAAAAAAAAATGTGGCCAAATATGTTTTATGTGGAAATCGATCTCGGGACTTTTAAAAAAATTTGACGACGCGCTAACCGACTATGCCACTGCAACCATGGGATGATGAGCTCTAAAAGCGATTTATAAACCACCCTTCTGAAAAAAATTGATAAAACGCATGACGCACGACAGAACTATTTATGCGTTAAAAAATACAAAAGATGTTATGGCTTTCAAAAAATTATAAATTTCAATAGAAATATACTATCTGGAGCTTTAAATTTTACCAAATTAAATTAAATCGAAGTTTTAACGAAATTTAAAAAAAAATTAACCCCCATTTTTCACGGAAAATTCTTTATTAAACCATAAATACAATAATATTCAGTTTAATTTTTACGTACGTGAAAGAGGGTAACTGTGTCTCTCTATTGGAAGTATTTTTTTAAATAAATAGTGTGTAGTAAATATTTTTAAGGGTTTTAAAAAAATTTCATTGCAATTTGATTTTTAATATGAATTATTTCAATCACTTACAATAATATAATGAATGTTCACTTTATAATTGTGATATTTCTGCCTTTTTAACACTCATATAAATTTTTTAGTGAAATATTACTGTACTTCACGAGATCTGGTATGCCAAAAATGGCGATTTTCCATACTTAAGAAAACTGTCCGGAGAGACCTAAAGCTATATAATCGCAATGTTTTTTTTAGTTTATTTTGTAATGTAATGTATAATTCAGCATGACATAGAAAATTCAAAAAGAAAACTACAAAAAAAAAAACGGATAAACACAAGGTTTCTTTTTTTAATTAACGGTCATTTACCGTTAGGTAAATTAAAGCAAAATTAAATTTTCTGCAATATTTTTGTGGGAACTATTACATTTTGAACATAAAAAATAGTATAATGGAAAATAACAATATTCTGATTGTTTTTGCATTTTGTAAGAAATAGCATTAGATTAAGCGCATTCACACCTGATCCCAGTTTTTAGATTCTAGTTTCAAGTTTTCAAATCCCAGATCCTGGAAACGGCCCCTTCACACCTGACTCTTCACTTTAATAAAAACTCACGTGCGTGGGAGCTGTTTTTCTCAAATAACACGCGTATGATTGTACGACCACAAAAAAAAAAACAGTTTAAAACACAAATAAAATATTTTCAAAAAAATTTTATTGTGCTAAATTCAATATTAAAAAAAACAGCAAAAAATTAAGTCTAAACATAAAACTTTATTATTTTTATAAATGATTGAATATTTTTTAGAACGTTTGATAATATTAATTAGTTTTTTAAACTATAAAAAAACAAAATAACTTTTAAAATTTGTTTTGAAAATTGTTTTATCAATGTTTTGGTTAAAAAAATAATAATTGTCGTTCCATATTCGTACAAAGTAACTGAAGTAACTGAACAAAAAAAAAGTCAAGTGTTGTAATTAATGCGCAAAAAGTCTGCAAAGAAATTAATATTTTGGAGGTGGCGTGTTTCCTTAATTAACATAAAACAAGCATTATATGTAAACAATCTGTATGAGTGGATTTAGCGTGTGTTACATATACAAGGAGATGCCTTTCCGCCCCCTTTCCTTGATTTTTTTTTAGAAGTTGGAGAGTCGCTCCAAGTCGTTCTTGGAAATAGAAACTGGGATCTGGTAACTAGGAACAGCGGTTTGAACGGCCTCTAAATGTTTTATTTTTGATTTTTTTATATTTTTATTTTTACATGTCAAACAGACATTAGTATGAAGCACTATAGACATTAGTATGAAGCACTATATATAAAAAATATTTTATATCAATATGAGCCTGATTTCCAATTTTTTTGAAGAATTTAACCCAAAATTCACAAAAATTAAATATTTCATAACATCCAGTAATATTTGAGCTATCAATAAGTGACTCCATAGGAATTCTTTAAAATCAAACATTCTTCAATTATATACCAAAATTAATTAAACTTTTTAGTCTTAAAGTATAATCATAATTTTAATTTGGAACATGGCAAATTGTTTAAATATAATATTAATTTTTAATAGAGTTTATAAAAAAAACTTTTTTTTGAATAAAATCTTGATTGAGTGTTTTTATTGTTTGTTTCACTAAAGGACTAAAAAGACCAACCTGAAAATTTTGCAGCATCTTCAAAGTCTTGATCATTTAGACCAACCTGGTCTTCTGTTTGTTTTGCAGCTAAAGAAACTATCGATGTTTGAAAGAATTGTAGTGGAACTTCTCGAGATTCTTCATAACTGTAGTTTATGTACTAAAACCCGGTAAGATTAATAAAGTTTAAAATATTTTGGTGAGAATAGATTACTTTGACGATTTTTAATTTTTAATTCTAAGCATTGAAAAAAGTTTGGGATTTTGCAGTCACAAAAATGGAAAATTGGAACCCAAAAAATGGTTTGTTTTTAGGTTCAGGCTTAGACATAGGTTTTAGGTTCTTTATTTTTAAGTCAAACTTCTATCAAAAAAAAGTTTCTCAAATTTAAAATCGCACAAAAAACATAAAACCAAAGTTTGTTTAACGATGATTGAGACTGAAAAAAAGTTCAGGCGAGCATATCCCGCTAACGGTTCATTTGATTTAGACGATAATTAAATCACTGTATAGCTAACATTAAACTCTATACACTAATATAGAAAATATAGAAAATTTTTTGCAGTTTTAGTCATTGTTGAACAGACTTTAGCTTAAAATATTTTTTAAAATAACCTTTCTGTTTAAAGTAACCCTTAATTTTTTTTGTTTAGAAGTGTACTGGTACTTTAGAGCTCTGAGACTCACTTTTATATTGTTACTTTAACACCTACCTCGTCACATAAAACTGTTTGATAGACAATGTTCAAAAAGCAGAAGGTTTGCCAAATTTTGTAGACGACAGTCATAATAACCAGAAAACACAAAATCTTCTGTACATGGCACTGTTTTATATAAACCAATAAAATTGAACTTGACTGGAACCAGGAGTTAGGAAAAAAAGTTTTAAGATTAATGGCTGGGTGGGTGTGTGTGTGACTGCGTATGCGTGCGTGCGCGTATGCGTGTACATAAGTATGTGTGCTTGTGCTCATGCATGTTTGTGTATGTGTGTGTGTGTCTGTTTGTGTGTCTGCGTGTGTGTGTGTGTGTGTGTGTGTGTGTGTGTGTGTGTGTGTGTGTGTGTGTGTGTGTGTGTGTGTGTGTGTGTGTGTGTGTGTGTGTGTGTGTGTGTGTGTGTGTGTGTGTGTGTGTGTGTGTGTGTGTGTGTGTGTGTGTGTGTGTGTGTGTGTGTGTGTGTGTGTGTGTGTGTGTGTGTGTGTGTCTCTGTGTGTGTGTGTGTGTGTGTGTGTGTGTGTGTGTGTGTGTGTGTGTGTGTGTGTGTGTGCGGCAGAAAAAAATTTATATCAGTACAACAGAGCAACAAAAAAATCATGTCTAAAAGAACAAGAAACACACAGCTCAGTTTGTGTGTGTTTGTGCTGTGTGTTTTTGTACAACCCCCCCAAAACCCCCACACACACCCAAAAACACAACCCGCCCCTAAAATTATTTTATATTATGTGAATTTTTCTAAAAAATTTGAGCCTCAATAAATAGCTTAAAAATTAAATTTTAAGAATTTTTTGTTAAAAAAATATTGGTTTTTATTTAAAAACACAAAGAATAAATTAAAGTTTTTTCAAAAAGTGGTTTTTTTTCTAAATTTTTCACTGTATTACTATACAGTGTACGCTGAATTTTTAAAACCCGTTTTATTTTATTATTTACTGTTAAACTGTCATTTTAGGATTTTTAAAAATTAAGGGAGTTTTAATTTGAAACGAAAGTAAGTTTTAAATTACTGTAAACGAAAAAAGTTGTATATATAATATTTATTCACAGTAAAAAGCTTAAATTTAGCAAGTAAAGTTAAAATTATGAATTAAAAATGTACTTCTGACTTTTCCTTTGGAATTTTACAAAATTGTAGGCCGCAATCAGAATAACGAAAGGCTATAGGCTCTAAAAATTATGGCTAAATATAAATTTAATAAAAAAGATTTGTCAAAAATAAATGAAATTTAATTAATTAAGAAATAAAAATGTAAAAAAAGAAAAGCTGTAAAGATTATTTGTGGATCATGCATCCGTTATGCATGTGTTTTAAAAAAGATTAAAAAAAAACAAAAAATGCATACGTATACATGAAAAATGCTCTAAGAATAGAGCAAAAAAAGGGGCGATTTTCCCCGGGCGTATGTTTAGACAGAAAAGATGCATGAAAAATGCTCTAAGAATAGAGCAAAAAAGGGACGATTTTCCCCGGGCGTATGTTTAGACAGAAAAGATGTGGACTAATCCGAGATGGACATTATGTGGACTATAGGAAATTTGCATTTGGAAATTTGCATTTGGAAATTTGCATTTTAGGATTTTTAAAAATTAAGGGAGTTTTTATTTGAAACGAAAGTAAGTTTTAAATTACTGTAAACGAAAAAAGTTGTATATATAATATTTATTCACAGTAAAAAGCTTAAATTTAGCAAGTAAAATTAAAATTATGAATTAAAAATGTACTTCTGACTTTTCCTTTGGAAAAGTCAGAAGTATTTTTATTCATAATTTTACTTGCTAAATTTAAGCTTTTTATTGTGAATAAATATTATATATACAACTTTTTTCGTTTATTTCGTTTCAAATAAAAACTCCCTTTAATTTTTAAAAAATATAAACGCAAATTTCCAAATCGAATGCAAATTTCGTGGCCTGGTGTCCATCTCGGATTAGTCCACATTCTGTCTAAACATTCACCCCCATCGTCCCTGCTCTATTCTTAACATTTTTCATCATCTTTTCTGTCTAAAGCTACGCCGAGAAATCGCCCCTTTTTGCTCTATTCTTAGAGCATTTTTCGTATACGTATGCATTTTTTGTTTTTTTTTAATCTTAAAAAACGCATCAAATAACGGATGCATAATCACAAAGTTTTTCTTTTTTTACATTTTTATTTCTTAATTAATTAAATTTCATTTATTTTTGACAAATCTTTTTTATTAAATTTATACTTAGCCGTAATTTTTTAGAGCGTATAACCTTTGCATTCCTTCTAATTAAAATTGCCAAAGAAAAGTCGGAAGTACATTTTTAATTACATAATTTAACTTTACTTGTAAAATTAAGCTTTTTACTGTGAATAAATATTATATACAACTTTTTTCGTTTACAGTAATTTAAAATTTACTTCATTTCGAATTAAAACTCCTTTAATTTTCAAAATTGTAAAATGACAGTTTAACATAAATAATAAAATAAAACAGGTTTAAAAATTCAGCATTACATATAGTAATACAGTGAAAAATTTCAAAAAAAAACCACTTTTTGAATTTTAATTTATTCTTTGTGTTTTTAAATAAAAACCAATATTTTTTAACAAAAAATTCTTAAAATTTAATTTTTAAGCTATTTATTGAGGCTCAAATTTTTTTCAAAAAATTCACATAAATATGAATACGCGCGCGCGCGCGCGCGCGCGCGCGCGCGCGCGCGCGCGCGCGCGCGCGCGCGCGCGCGCGCGCGCGCGCGCGCGCGCGCGCGCGCGCGCGCGCGCGCGCGCGCGCGCGCGCACCCACACACACACATACACACACACACACACACACACACACACACACACACACACGCAGACACACAAACACTCACACACACACATACACAAACATGCATGAGCACAAGCACGTATGTACGATCTACGCACGCACTCGCCGTGCTCCGCGCCCCGCCCCGCATTTGATCTAAAACTTGACTCCTGGTTCCAGTCAAGTTCGATTTTATTGGTTTATAAAAAACAGTGCCTACAGAAAATTTTGTGTTTTATCATTATTATGACTGTCGTCTAGAAATTTGGCAAACCTTTTCTTTTTGAACATCTATCAACATTATCGAGGTCCATGTTAAATTAACAATATAAAAGTGAGTCAGTCTAAGTACACTTCTAACCAAAAAAATTAAGGTTTCTTTAAACAGAAAAGTTATTTTAAAAAATATTTTAGTTTAAATTCTGTTTCGACAATGACTAAAACTGCAAAAAAAGTTTTCTATATTTCTATCTTAGTGTATAGAGTTTTAATGTTAGCTATACAGTGATTTAATTATCCGTCTCAAAATGAACCGTTAGCAGGATATGCTCGCCTAAACTTTTTCATTCTCATCGTCGTTTAACAAACTTTGGTTTTATGTTTTTTGTGCAATAAACTTTTTCTGATAGAAGTTTGACTTAAAAATAAAGAACCTAAAACCTATGTCTAAGCCTGAACGAAAACAAACCATTCTTTAGTTCCGAATTTTCCATTTTTGTAGTCCAAACTTTTCAATGCTTAGAATTTAAAAATTAAAAAAAATCATCTACAAACTATTCTCACCAAAATATTTTAAACTTTATTAATCTTACCGGGTTTTAGTACATAAACTACAGTTATGAAGAATTGTTGAGAAAATTCTTTCGACGTCGATAGTTTCTTTAGCTGCAAAACAGAAGCAGGTTGGTCTAAATGATCAAGACTTTGAAGATGCTCAAATTTTCAGGTTGGTCTTTTTAGTCCTTTTAGAACGAACAATAAAAACACTCAATCAGCAAT
>JASAMX010032657.1:0-45468 GCA_030248175.1 Microlaimidae sp. YZB2_3
TTACCAAATTTAATTCATATTTTTAGGAATTTAACCTGGAAAAACGAGAAAAGTCTTTAAAAGCTCTTAATTTTCCAGCAGATCTTACGGTTTTAGACGCTTTGAAACGGGTTTTACGACTCCCCTCTGTGGCCAGTAAAAGATATCTCACAAATAAGGTTAGTATGATTGTTAATTCGTTTTCAGGATGTGTGAGCAGCTCAACGAATTATGCGGCTAGTTTTTATCCAAAAAAACCACGGACGTCGAAACTATCCCGATTGTTAGCGTTTTTAATACTGAGACACCTTAAAATTGTCCTCCTTAAATTAACTGACCTAAATTCGGCCAGCCTTAACGTCGGCCACCGGGTATTATTTTTGTCAAGCGCAAACTTTTGAAATGAAATGCGCACAGCTAGATAGATTCTTATGTCATCTATCTAGCCATACATAGTTCATTTCATAACTTTGTGTATGGCAAAACTAACAGACTGTGTCCGAAATTAAGGCTGCCCGAATTTATTCAGTTGCCTTAAACCTAATTGTTTTGGGAGATGGCTGTCGAAATGTAGATTTTCGGAGAGTAATTTTCCAATCCCTTTTATATCTAGATCTAGGGTTTTTAGCGCATCAAAGTTAGTCAGCACGTCAATGGATTCCTCTCTTAATAGACCGGCCAAATTTTAGTCTGTAATGAAGCAATTTATATTGTTTCGTAATTTTTAATTATATTATTCAAGTTTTATATTGTAATTTAATTGTGTTTTTTACTATTTATTAATAATATTAATAATTTCATTTGGTATATTATACCAAATGAAATTATATAATTGGGTAGAAGTAGTGGCATAGGTGAGGAGCCTATCAGATTTTACATATATCCGACCCCCGAAATTTTGAGGGGTGTCCCAAAAAAATCTTTGGGTATACCTCAAATACCCCATTTTTAGTATTTTGACCCCCCAAATTTTATGGAGGGAGTGTCGGGGATACCCCTAAACTTTATGGGTGGGTCGGCAGTAATTGGGATTTTTCGTTAGAGGTATACGTATAACCCCCAAACCCCCGTGCCCAGCTATGGGTAGTGGTCAGACGCAGACCTGTGCACTGCCCCCCCCCCCTCGGGGTTTATTGGGGGAGGCAATTCCAAAACGGATGGAGCACGGAGGGCAACTTTTTTTAAACGGGGGACGCAAGCAGGAGAGAAAAGGAAAAAAGAAAAAAAGGACAAAAAGGAAAAATTTAAGTAAAAATAGGTCTAAAATGGCTTAAAAAACATTGGAATAGGCTAAAAAATGAAAAAAAATTTGCGATAATGGCGTCATAATTGGCCAAAAATAGCGTCATCATTTTTGGGTACTTTTTCATTTTTGGGCGGGAGGAGGGAGCAATAAAACGGGAGGCACAGCCACTAATATTCAGGGGGCATTTTGAGACCCTGCCCAGGTTTGAGTGGTATTTTACCGGTTTAGATCCCTAATTTATTCTTAATGTTCAGGTGGACCGCAGCGTCACGGGTTTGATCGCCCAGCAGCAGTGCGTGGGCCCTCTGCACACACCACTGGCGGACGTAGCAGTGACGGCGCTGTCGTATTTGGATACGGTAAGTGGCGATTTGGGTATTTTTCGTCAAGTCCTATTCAATCAGCATTGAGAGAGGGTAAAGTTTGGGTGGGTTTCTCATTTATGTACCATCTACTTTCTTTTGCAAAAATTCCCACAAATTGTTTTTCATTTTGAGACACCCTAAACTTCTTTCTTCTGGATCTTTTAAATGGGTCGACCGCTCGAAAAAGGCGGGGAGCAGGAAGAGGACCTCCAAATCGTTGTTACTCTCACACAAAGAGTCACAATCATTATACAATCGGCGTGACTCTGACTCAGTTTGTTTAGATTTTTTGTAGTTAAAGATATAATAAAGAGTCACAGTTATAAGCATTTTATTACGCTTCTGACTCATTGTCAGAGTAACGACGAAATTCAAAAGGGCATTTCCCACCAGGAACCACCTATTTGTTTTCTTGATAACGCTTTCCATTCATGCTTTTAAACAACCTGTTTGTTGCGCCTGTGATAAATAAGTGATAAGCTTTCAGACCTGTGCACTGCCCCCTCCCGGGGTTTAAACGGGGGGGGCAATTCCAAACCGGGGGGCAACCTTTTTGAAACGGGGGGGGGCAATAAAACTGGAGGGGCAAGCAGGGGGGGGAAAGAAAAAGAGAGTAAAGCAGGAGAAAAAAAGAAAGAAAAAAGGGAAAAAATGGACAAAAAAGCGAAAAAAAAAGGTAAAAATAGGTCTAAAATAGCTTAAAATGCATTGAAATAGGCTAAAAACTGCAAAAATTTCGCAATGATGGCGTCATAATAAATAAAAAATGGCTTTATAATTTTTGAGTACTTTTTCATGTTTCCGCGGGGGGGAAGGCAAATCCTCCAATAAAGCGGGGGGGGGGCATTTTCAAACCGTGCACAGGTCTGAGCTTTGAATGATAATTTAAGTACCTACAGAAAAAATCCGTACTGGAAAAGAAAAAAATTAATGACTTCATATTTTGCTGACAGAATAGTGGTGATTTGATACTTCATATTTTGTAAATCGAAACGCTTTGCAAGACTAAAGCAAGGCAGTATTTCGCGTTATTTGCTTTAGAATAATGAAGTTTTAATTAATTTTTAGTATATATTTCGTTCATAGGTCACCGACCTTCGACGGGCTTAGGGGGGGGGGGGGTCCACACCCCGGGTGTTTTGGTTTTTGACCTCTAGGGGGGGTCAAAAAAAACACCCCGGGGTGCTTGGGGTTAGGGAGTTCATGATCTTTAGGGGGGGTTAGGGGGGGTGCTACCAAATTTTCAAAAAAAGCGTAAAAAACATCATCATAATTATGCAGGTACCTTTTTTGTTGTATTATTTGCCTAATTAGGTACCCTAATTATTATTAGGGGGGTGTAGCCAGGGTGGAGATGAAGTGGTAGGGGGGTTTAGCCAGTTCCAAATCCCTTTGGTAGGGGGGGGTTGCCCGGTCTGGATATGGTTGATGGGGGGGGAGGGGTCAAAAATGGACCTTAGGGGGGGATAGGTCTCAGAGGCCGTAGGGGGGGGGGGTGGGCCCCCCCCACCACCCCCCCCCCCCTTCGGTGACCTATGATTTCGTTTAATATGACCCGATTAGATTTTAATTTTATGTAGTGGCTTTATTACCTCTTATGCTTTTGTAGCAACAACCGTTGTGCTAATATTTCAGTATTACCACGCCTAAGAAATTCCAATTTTACAGTAAAGTGTACTAATGATATTTCAACGTAACACGTCAGCTGGTGAGGTACTGAGACTGAAAATTTATAGGTTGAAGTCAGGTATCGTATCGCTCATTTTTTTAGTCAGAAAGCTAAAAATAGACAATTGTTTGCATTCTTTATTAACCCTTTTGTTTATAAAATTGCGTTTGATTTTTTAAATTGTTAGATATAAAAGTTAGTTTGTGTAAATTGCGGGATTTTATAATGTCACATTATCTTTTTTAATTCTTATTGTGTTTCAATTTAATGTCGAGTAAACTTGAATTTTTTGTATTTTATTTGGACACTTTAAATAGCATTATTTCTGCTATCAATTAAAATTGTTCAGTAATGTGTCTTTTTTTATAATTTCTTGTTGAAAAGCAACATTTTTTATGTTCATGTAATTTAGAAAACGTTTGTTTTAAAACAATTTTGGGTCCTTTTGTTGTCTTTCTGTCTTTTTTCCGCTTTGTTTTCTATTATAATAAAGTAAGGTCCAATCTCATAAAATAATCTATGTTTAAATAACCGTTAGCTGAAGCGATAAAATTGATGATGAGTGTTTTTAGTGATTTTTTTTTTCTTTTAAGACACCTGTATGTACAAGAAATTAGCTCGATAAGAAGGGAGTTGGTACGTTTCGTCGAAAAATGCCGGCGTTTGGCTTTTTCGCTAATCCCATAAGTTTGCAAAAAAAAAAATCAATTTGCCTTTTGCATTCAAAAGGCAAATTGATGCTTAGCTTTTTCATCTCTATTTAAAAGGCGAAAAAAAACTATTGATTTGAAAGCAATATTGATGAGTAGAATAATAAATAACCAATAACTTTTTGTGTGTTAAATCACAGAAATAGTTTTTTTTACAAAATTATCTAAAAATATTGTATTTAGTAAAAGGAAAGAATAAGCATAGAGCTCAAAAAAATATTTATAAAAGTTTATTATATATAATATAAATTTCCAGTAATGATTTTTTTAGTTTAATTCTCAAGTATCTCAATATTGAATATTGTTTCAAAATCTCTATTAGAAAAAAATTAACTGACATCTTGAAAATACTCTGTGAATTGAAACAAGAACCTTGGTCCTAATAGGTAATAGCATCGAACTTTTTTCGTTTATTTTATTGAGTCCGACATTTTGTACTTGCTGTCGTTTCCTCTTTATTTATGAGACTTTTGAGGGTGTTTACTCTAGAAAAACTAAATTAGAGAGCAGATTTTAAAAGGTCTATGGTGTTTTAGAAATTACTACATAAATGACAATTGACTGCATGACTAGCATTAGATTAGATTAACTAATGTCAAAAACGAAAGCTCCATTACCAGAAAGAACCCAACTATACTAGTTCAATATTCAATTTATTGGAAAGCTAAACTTTTTAAAACATGTTAAAAACGGTTAAGTCCATTATTTCATCCAACCTGTTTGAAGGACAAATGCAGTATGTTTTTATAATCAAGGAACGTTTTTTGATATCTAAAAATTTTTACACTTTTTCTTTAGTTCGAAATGCCAAAAACCTAACAAAAATAAAAAAGCTTTTAAAACACTCAAAATCGGAGTTTTTGGTTTCATGTCCTTTAGTCCTTTGGACATTTTGGACCAATTATGAACCAGGCCTTAATAATAATTGTAAAAATTTATGTAACCCAAAATATACAGCAGAATTTATTTTAAGATTTAAATTGTTTAATTCAACGACAGAGCTCTTAAACTTCTTTCCCTTTAAATATTCGGAGCTCCAGAGCTTCAGCCATTCTAAATGTCTGTCAGTACCATAGGTGTTTTGAAGGGGCATAAGGGTCCACCTCCACCCCCCTCCCCCCAGAGCCAAAATTTCGGACCCCCCCCCCTCTAGAAAAAATCCAGGTCCCCCCTGTCCTCCCCCAAAGCTCGAGAGCGGTCCGGCCTGACCCCCCTGGTGAGGCAAACCCCTCCCCCCCCCGCTCCCGACCAATTTGAAAGTATAATTTTTTTATTAACTGTCAAAAACACGGTTTTTTTAGTTAAAGACAGTGTTTAAATACACTTTTTAGGCCTAAATAGGCTGTTTTAGCATATAAAATTCAACATTAAACTTAAAAACGCGTAAATTATTGATTAAAAAAACTTTGTTCAAAAATTGGACCCCCCTGACGCCTGACCCCTCCCCCTAAATTTGAAATCTCGCACCCTGGGTCGAACCCCCCCTTAAAAACCAGTGGAGTCCGGACACCCCCTGGACCCCCCCAGCGAACCTGACCAAAAACACCTATGGTCAGAACTACATTTAAAACTGATGATTAGATGATTTGGTAAAAGAAAAATTACTATGGTTTAGCTAAAATATTTTTAAAAAATCTTGTGCAAATTGACGCCACTTTAAAAATAAAAATTTGTTTTTTTTTGCAAAACAACAAACAAATAAAAAACGTTTATTTTTCTTAGAAAACAAAATATTTTAGAACACTTAAAAATTTACATTGAAATTACATTGTTTTAATATTTTTTTTGATTCAGTAAAAATTATTGTATATTATGACAGGTTTTTATTTTCTGGTGGGACAACGGATTCACAGTTTTGGTATCTTATTTTCATTCATAGTGTTTACTTATCCATGAGTATATGTAGCAGCACGGAATAGCATAATGCATTTAAGTTGTAAACTAGACCGGCCAATTAGTTTTAAATGGTTTTAAAATGGTTCGTCTGACTGCGACAGCTTATTCACAAACTAAAATATACTTGGTGATTTATTTAAAATGAATTAAACGTTTAAAATTAAATTATTTAAAAAATATTTTGAAATCGGGCTGCAACAATCTGCCCTCAAAATAATTGAAATACACTTGGTAATTTAAAATTAATGCAACAGTAAAAATTAAAATTCAAGAAACATTTTGGAATGATAATATGGCATGGCAATATATTATATATATATATATATATATATATATATATATATATATATATAAATTCAAAAATTATGCACAATAAACTAGACGGCTGATGGACTGGGAAGGTCAGTTGCGATTGTGCTCAGCGGTCGATAGAAATACTGGCCGTTTACAGCTATACGTTCACTGCACAGAACACTGCACTTCCAGCAGGCTATAGACACAACCGCCAGAACAAACAAGCTGCCCAGTAGAACCCCGACAGTGTATGGAATGCTCCGGGGCTTTGGCAGCCTGCAGGGCTTGAGCGCCTCTAAATAGGGCTTCAACGGGTATTGCCAGTGGTTCTTGGTGGAGTAGCAGTAGTAAAGCTCTGGGTCGTCAGCCCGGGATATCAGCCGGGACAGCCGGCGAGTTTTCCCAAAAAAGATTTCCCGGAGGCTGGAGAGGTTGCAGTTGCAGACAAACGGATTCCCGGAGAGATCTAAACGGGTCAAGTAGCTTCCGGGCGAAGTAAAATAGCTGACGTTACTGATAGTGGACAGTTCATTGTCAGAAAGATCCAGCTGCCCCAGCAACTGAGGCATGGAACCGGTGCTTAGCCAGTGGTCCAGCTGTCGAGAGTCCAAGCGGTTTCCGCTGAGGTTCAAAGTTCGCAGATGATGGAATTGAGACAGGACTTGGCTGGGGAAGTTTCTCAGTCCCGTTCTAGCCATGTTAAGCGACTCTAGCAGGCGCAGGTTTCCCAAACTATGCACCCAAATGATACAGGAGAAGCTGAAGTCAGAGCGCCAGGCGTGCTCTTTGCAGCCGAACGCTTCACTGTTGTTGGAAAAGTCAAACCAGCGCAAAGACATTAGGCCGGTCAGGAATTGGCTGTCCCAGCCGCTGAGCACGTTGGAACTGACGTTAAGGAATTCCAGCCTAAAATATTGATGATACAAATACTTTTAATTGGGAAAATTAATTTAATTAATTACAAAGATAATTAATTGAAATTTCAGATACTCTTTTGTATGTTCGTGTCTAGGTTACGCTAGGTCAAGGGAATATTCACTACCCCAGAAAACCTTTATTGTGATATTATTGTTTAATAATAGATAACATTTGGCTTGGATTTAAGGCTAGGAAACATAAAAATCGTGCGAAATAGTTTGCTAGTGCAAAAATTTCGCTCATACATTTGTATATTAAATTATTCCAGACCTATGCGCTGCCCCCCCCCCCCCCCCCCCCCGGGGTTTAAACGGGGGAGGCAAAAAACCGGAGGGGGCAAGCAGGGGGTAAGAAAAAAAAGAGAAAAAAGGAGAAAAAACGAAGGGAAAAGATAAAAAAGGGACAAAAAAAGCGAAAATAAGGTAAAAATAGGTCTAAAATGGCTTAAAATATAATGAAATAGGCTAAAAACTGCAAAAAATTGCGATGATGGCGTCATCATAGGTCAAAAATGGCGTCATAATTTTAGAGTACTTTTTCATTTTTTGGCGGGGGGGGGGAAATCCTCCAATAAAACGGGGGGGGGGCATTTCCAGACCGTGCACAGGTCTGTTATTCTGTGCATTTGTTTTGACCTTATCTTAAAATTTTAGAACTCATGACAAGCTTGCTAAATAATGACAAATTTGACAAAATAAAACACGTACACATTAAAAACTTTCCTACGCTGGTTCTCTTCATTAGTTTTTTATACATCTATCTTATGATATTGTGAAACGATTTTAATTTGACAAGTATTAGGATTATAATAATGTTTTGTGAATAATGAAGAAATTTTTATAGAAATTTGATTGAATGTATATAATGTTGATAGGTATGCTACTAGCAGGAGACAAGTTTAAAATTTGGTTCAAATCAATTTTGACCAGTAAAAAAAATACGACAATCCCAAAAAAAAACTAGTAGATCAGATGTTATTTTTAAAACTTATTTCATGGTAGAAGATTTATATAATGTTTTTTAATTAAACATGTAGATTAGTTTATTTTTATATTGAAACTTCAATTTGAGCCTGATTTAACCTGTTCCCGTGAAGGTCTTTTCCCCTGCTACAACCGTAAAACCTTCGTAGGACAAGACAAAGGTAAAACCTTCGTCTTACGGTGGTGGTGTTTTCGTATGACAAATGTCGTACGTAAACCTTACCACGGTAAGCTCTTCACATGACCTAGATTTTACTTCCGTCCATAGATGAACAAGAGAGGGGGGTTAGGGTGGGGTCCACCCCCCTAGCCTCGAAATTTTGGGGACCCCCCTAGAAAAAATCCAGGGGGGGGCCCTCCCCTCCTCCCAAATTTTCGAATTTTTTACCTCTGAGCCCCCTGTAGATTTTTAAATCTGACCCCCCCCCCTCCCCTCTCGAGAAAATTTTAAGTACGGTACTTTTTTTATACTAAATTTTCTTCCAAAATTGTGAATTTTTTACACAAATTCATGTTTTTACACCCTTTTTATACCTGAATATCGCTTTTTATTTAATAAGTATTATCTTATAAAAAACTATTATTAAACCTTTAATAGTTTAAAAGTATTTTGCTTCGGAAATTAAACCCCACCTGACCCCCCTCTAAGTTTCAAAATCTTCCACCCTGGGTCAACCCCTTTAGAAAGCTAGGGGGGTTCGACCCCCCCCCCCCTAGGACCCCCTTCTAGATTTTGAAATGTCATTTACCCGGGGTAAACACCTTCCCCCTCTGGCTTTTTGACCGTGTTCATCTATGCTTCCGTCATACATAATTTTTTGTGCGCGAATACTGCCCACTGAGCGAGCAAATTGAAATGGTTAAAGCTGTACGGTAGTAATATCCAAATTTTTGCAACATGAAATATCCTACTTAATACGCTGCATCTGTGAGAAAAATTGCTATCGTACAGTTTTAACCATTTCAATTTGCTCGCTCACTTGGTACTACTCGCGCAAAAAATTATGTATGAAGAAAGTATGACATAGGTCGCACAAAAGTTTCACGGTTGTAGCCCCGGAAAAGGCAATTACGAGAACGGGTTAAATAATTATTTTACTATTTCCATCGTTTGTTGGTTATGTTAATAAAGTCACCTACAAAAAAATCATATGTATTATGCATTTGATATTAAAGATGTCATTTACAAAGAAAGAAAGATCCCTTAGCTCCAGTGAACATTTTCATTTGTGGTTGGTAGATATATAGCATTACCAAAAATATCGTATTGTAAGACTTCATTTGGCCTTAAGTATTTTGGATTAACAATTTTTAAATAAATGAACGTACCCACTGAATAATATTTTACATAATATAATAAAGATCTCGTTTTTGCTAAAAATGAATTTATTAATGATGATATTGAATTTTGTAACCAGTTAAAAAACTATATATTTAATTTGTTATAAATTTATACCCTTTATATGCATATTTTTTTTCACGCTGACACAAGTTAGGAAATTTAGTTTGTTGAACATATTACCTGCACAAATGATATCTACAAAGCAAAAGCTAATTAAAAGCAAAAGCAAAAGCTAAATTTACCTCGGAAGAGACATTGGTGGCAGCATGATAAGTTTATTTTTACTGAGATCCAAATGAAGAAGAATAGGGTTTCCATGCGGAATTACTCGATCATCAATAGTTTCTATTTGGTTTCCCTGGAGATTGAGATATTCCAAGCTGGGAAATGATTCAAAAGCACTTGGACCAAGAACCGTGAGGTGATTGTAAGACAGGTCCATTGATTTAACATTTTCCAGAACCAGCGGTTGTCTCACATTCGGAACTGTGCGCAGTAAATTTGAATTCAAATTCAACCTTTCCAACTTTTCCATTGAGGGCCAAATGTTGAGTATAGTGAGTTTATTTCTAGCGGCGTATAAAGTGGTGAAGTTTGCATACGGATTAAGCTTTTCAGTAGCGATGTGTCTCAGATTCATGCCGCTAACATCAAGCTCTTCAAGGTTTTCCGGGAATATATCCCATTGATAAATCCCTCCAGAAATTTTGAGATCGCTTACATTCAGCCGCTGAAGCTGTGTAAAGTTTTGAAATAAGCCTAGTGTGACCAATTTATCTAGTTTATTACCTGCTATATTTAGATCGGTTAAGTTGGTCAGCATCTGCAAAAACTCTTTTTTAAGCACAATTTGACCATTGGAAATGTCCAACTTTTGAAGCGAGCTCAGCAGATTATCGTTGAATTTTATCTGCCTGCAGGATAACAGGTGCGGACAAAGCTTGCTGCGCGGTAGGTAAATTCCGCCTCCATCCGCTTTTTCCATCGTCAGGCCTGAGAGTCTTAAGTCTCTTATTGGCGGAAATTCATAAGCGGTTCGGGAGAGAGTTATTGGGTTTTGGCTGACGTCCAAAACGTCCAGCTTTATTCCGGTGGATCGAAGAGAATCAACAACGTCTGACAAATCCGTAATTTCATTGCGACTGAGGTTAAGCCAGCGCAGATTGGGGATGTGCTTGAACAGGTGGACCTGGAGCGTTTCAATGTCATTGTCAGAGAGGTCCAAGTACTCCAGCTTTGGCGCCTTCACAAAAGCCCTTGGACTCACAAATGAGATCTGAGAGGAGGTGAAGACGACTTTGCGCAGATTCGGCGCCCCGTAAAAGGCTTCCGGTCTCAGGGCGATTAGATGGTTGTCGCTGAGGTCCAACAACTCCAGCCACTCAGGAAGCCCCGGCAGGTACTCGAAAATAAGACCCGAGCACTTGGCTCCTTTGGACTCGAATGGGTCGCAAACGCAACCGCTGTAGTTGCAAATGTCGGAAAAGGAGGCCCACCCTGGCCAAACGCAGAGAATTACGGCGGAAATGAGGCGGAGATTGCGGTAGCTGGCCATTTTCTCCAGCTGTTCACCGGACTAAAATAACACAGAATAAAATGTAGGCACGAAAAAAAGCCCCCCCCCCCCCCCCCAGCCCCCCCCCCCAAAAAAAAAAACCCACCCCCCCCCCCCCCCCATGAGAGCCCCCCCCCCCCCCCGCCCCCCCCCCCGCCAAAAAAAAACCCAACCGCACCACGCCAACAACACCCCCCCTTCCGTTTTTTTTTCCCCCCCCCCCCCCTGTCCATACCGGTATATATTATTATGATGTGAGAGGCATCAAAAATAAATCTTGGATTCCTACCTAATTTATTATTACACAAAAGTTTTGCTTCCAAGATATTAAAAAAACGTAAAAATTCCCTAATAAAGAAATTCGGATTTGGGTAAGAACACGAGCGGCCGCTCCCCCTTGCTGGCTACGCCACTGTTCAATATTTAGAAAAATGCAAAAAGTTCACAAATACATAGAGTAATTATTGATGTTCATATATACCTTCAATCTCATGCCACAGAGCTCTGTCCCTTAAATAAGCAATTTCAGGCGTATTTAAGCTTGAAAAAAGTTTAAAGTTATTTTATTTCTATATTTAGGACGTTTTTTAAAATATATTTTGAAAAAGTTTTAGCTTACAAAAATTTTAATAAAATAATTTGTGGCATTATTTTTTTAATTAATTCATTAAATCAGTATCAAAATAGGGTGGAGATCTGGAGCTCCGGCGGTTGCTCCTAAAGGCGAGCTCTGGAGCTTCGGAGCTCCGAAACAAAAATAACAATAACAATAAAATATGGTTATAACTAAAAAAAATATGTAAACTATAACCGTTAGCAGTTTTACATAGTTTACTAGGGAAAAATACAATATGTATTTTATAAGCCTTTGATATTTAGGTATGGTAGTTTATCAATAAAGATTTTATTTTAACCGTTCTTCATTGTTTTAGAATGCAGTTGAGTTAATCCTGAGGGAACAATGTAGTTGGTTGGCTAACGATAATTTAAGCCCGTGAAGTTAGGGTAAATATAAATAAGCAATGAAAAAGGCAAAAAAATTTGATTTATTTTCAAAACTTGTCGAACAAACATGATACAGTAGGTAGGTATATAAAACTAAATAAACATGCCACTGAGTTTAGTATTTCAAGAACGGTATTAAAACATTAGCGGGCTATTTTTTGCGTAAATTAATGTTTATACTGAATAACGAATACATTATTTAATGTAAAAGCGGCCCAAATATTTCAAAAGTTATTGTTTAAGTTTATTCTTTACATTATCAATTGCTAATAACAAAAAACTCATCTGAGTAAAAAAATTAAATAAAATTGCTATTTCCAAAGCATGACAGTACATATAAAGTATCTACAAAAACTACCTAGATTGTTATAGTTGGTATCGTAATATACCGAACTCAAAGGAAAACTGATTTATAATATTAAGAAAAAAGAAGTACTATGTAAAACAATAGCATAATAGTGGCACGACGGATATTATAACAAATGAAATTATCCATCGGTATTATTTATATACGTAACCGTATAAAAGAAATTATAATTTAAACAAACATGTCTAACGAAGCATGAAATTCGTCGAAAGTAAAACTGATGGGGCTAATTGGGGCGCAATGATAAGACTCGAATAAAATTTGCGCGTAAACAGTCTACCCCGTGTCCCTTTTTGAGTCATGCTACATTATCGATTGGAATTGGACTCGGGCGAAGCTTAAGCGTCCGAAATGACCGTTTACCCTGGCTTACTTATTTATAGCTTTCCAATCAGTTTTATCAACGCCACCAGAAGCCCGCTTTTCATTAATCAACGTTTTACTATGTAAATGATTTATCTACTAACTGCTAGTAATGATCCCGGAACTACCGGTTTAAAATGTTTCTGAGTTGCGTTCTATTTTTTAGAGCTATTTTTGTAAATAAATGAACACCACAGAATTGTTTTTAATTTGTAGGAAAACTTTATAAAGACAGCTAAATAAACCTAAAAAAATTACTATAAAATAAATATTAAAAAAATTTTAAAAGATTTCAGAATAAGCGAATAAGCCTAAAAATGTTTTTACGGTAAAATAACCATTGTGTAACGTCCAGAAATATGAGGCCGAATAAATTGAGTTTTTGAAAGAAAGATTGCGAAACAATTAGCTGTTTTTAGCTTTTTTGGCTGAAAAATGAGCGATACAGGACTTGAACCTGTAATCTCCAGCCTCAGTACCTCATTGACTGACGTGCTGCGTTACACCATCGCTCGACAGTGTTACATTACAACTCGTATTTATAAGACGTCATATTTCTGAAACATTAACACAGCGGGAGTTGTGACACCTTCCCACCAAGATTGAAGCGCGCAGCCTTCCAGAGTTGAGCAACCATATAAGGTCCGAGCCACACGTCCACCACTAGTCCACGCCCTGCTCCTTAGAGCTAACCCTAGTTTCAACCTTCCGCTCACGGCAAGGGGGGCAAGGGCACATATGTGGTGTACCAATGGACGTGTATCGCTCACCAAATGTAACGTCCAGAAATATGAGGCTGAATAAATCGAGTTTTTGAAAGAAAGATTGCGAAACAATTTGCTGTTTTTAGCTTTTTTTTTGGCTGAAAAATGAGCGATACAGGACTTGAACCTGTAATCTCCAGCCTCAGTACCTCATTGACTGACGTGCTGCGTTACACCATCGCTCGACAGTGTTACATTACAACTCGTATTTATAAGACGTCATATTTCTGAAATATTAACACAGCGGGAGTTGTGACAATTGTAATACAATACGTTTCTATTTAAAGAGCGAATGTGGTGCTTTAAATAGTCAGAGCTCTTGGGCATTTATAATGGGGGAATAGCTGCACCTGAAGGCAGAGAGGTAAAGGTAAGGTTTTATACTTCTTCCCACTAAAATGCTCATTTTTAGCGTATTCTTTCTTTTCGTACCCCCGTATTCCTCCTTCACCCATAGATGAACACGGTCACTCCGTGTTTACCCCAGGTAAATGACATTTCAAAATCTAAAAGGGGGGTCGAACGCTACTAGTTTTCTAAGGGGTCGACACGAGGTGAAAGATTTTGAAATCTAGAGGAGGGTCAGGCGGGGTCCAATGCCGAAAGCAATGGTGTGCCCAGGGGAGGGGACGGTTGCCCCCCCCCCCCGAAAACCGGCGAAGCCGGATTTTTTTGTAAGTGGGGACCCTTACGTTTTTTTTAATTTTGGGAGAGAAAATTTTTTTCTTAAATATTAATAGAAACTTTCTTTCCTGATGCCTTCCAAAAGCATATTAATAGTCAAAAAACCAAATTTTCCCGCTTCGCAGGTAGTTTAAATTGACAATTTACCTTAGTTTTCCGATTTTAAATCGATTTTGCCGCTCAATAGTTAAGGCATACATGTTAAATAAAACTACTATAAACACTATTAACCTTTTATTAACGTTTTAAACACATGTTTTAAATGTATAGAGATAAAAAACTTTAAATTTTGTATTAATTATCTTCTGGAATTAAAATTTCTAATGTATTTTAGGGCCTTAAATTAAAAATTTTCTCCCCGGCCCCTCCTAACAAAGGGCTCTGCCCCTTGATCCCGCTGGGAGCTCTCGCCTTCCAGACCCCCCATTTCTGGGGGGCTGCCGCCCCCCAGACCCCCTCAGGGTTACTGTATACCCCCCAGACCGTCCCCCCCACCGAAATGAAATCCTGGGCACGCCACTACTGGTCGAAAGCAAAATACTTTTAAACCATTAAAGGTTTAATAGTAGTTTTTTATAAGATAATACTACATTTTATTGAATAAAAAGCGATATTCTTGAAAAGAGGCTGTAAAAACATGAATTTGTGTTAAAAATTCGCGTTTTTGGAAGAAAATTTAGAATAAAAAGTACATAAAATTTTCTTAAGAAGGGAGGGGGTGGGGTTGTCAGATTTCAAAATCTAGAGGGGGGTCAGAGGTAAAAAATTTAAAAATTTAAGGGGAGGGGGGGCTGGATTTTTTTCTGGGGGGAGCCCCCAAAATTTCGAGGCTAGGGGGAGGGGTGGACCCCAACCTACCCCCCCTTGTTCATCTATGCCCTCACCCCTCTTCTCTACCAACTCAAACAATGTGGATTTTTTGTGTGGTAAATTTAACAAAAAAACACAATTAAATTTACACATTTTATATTATTCTCAACTCACTTTTTAACATTTTTAAGCATTTTATTAGTATTTATAAAGCTTTTTTTAGCGATTTTCAAATATCACTTTTAGTCCCCCTTATTTTGACGTAGTATTCCGAAACCATTGCCCTCCCCCGGGGCATTTCATGAAATTTATCCCTGAGCCCTGAGGTAATACCGTATACCCTACTACACTACACTATACCCTAGTCAATATTACGTTTTGCCCCGCTGAGTTCTCACTACCTAGCTGGTTTAGGTCCGGGCCTCAATAATTGAAGGCAGGAAAAAAATAAGAACGGTTAGTTAAGCAGGACATAACAATGAAAAGATGATTTCAAAAAAGAATATTCTCATAAACTTTGCTCCTTAAGTTTCTAGGTTTAATTTAGGTTATTTTTAGCTGTTATCGCCTTTGCAAATTGGATGTAAATGCGTCAATTTAGTGCGATAAAAGCTAATTAAGCGGATTGAAAGATTCATTCGAGCTTGTTAATCAATTTAAAAAGCTGTTTTGTTTATAATCATTAGTTTCTTAGATTTATTATATTATTAATTGAAATTTATGTGTGAAGGAATCACAAGGCAGCCATACATTTTTTTCAGTGTTATTATTTATACAGCGCATGTTTTTGTTACAAAACAGCTGGGTTCATTCGGTTCACATTTTTGACCTTACACGTACACCCATGGAATTTAGGTTTTGAATGTTAAATTTTTTTAGCAGATTTATAATAATCTTGTTAATACAATATATAAATAACTGATTTTAATACTTCGGCTTTCGGAAATTACAAAGTGATTTGTCATTTTGGAAAGCCTTTTTATTAAAATCAGTTTATTTTAAAAAGTTTATTATAAACATGCTAAACATTCAAGACCCACAAGCTGTGGGTAAAAGTCAAAGTCACCACACAATCTTAGTAAAAAAATAACATCAGTTAGGTTTTTAACCACGTTTAAAGGAAACATAACAATGATTGGTATAGAAAAAGTCACCATATAAAAGTTGGTAAAGAAAGCAGGTTGAATTTTAAACCATACATGGGCAAGTTGGTCCGAAGTGGGGGGTTAAACCATACATGGGCACGGGGGGGGGGCGTTGGGGGGGGGTAACCCCCCCCCCCAAAATCTGAGAAGTGGGGTTTAACCCCCCCCCCCACTCAGAAGTGGGGGGGGGGAGAAAAGTTAACCCCCCCAATTTTGGAAAAATGAAGAAAAAAATGTCTTTAAAATGACTTCTAACTGCCTCCAAACTTAAGTTTTGAGGTCAAAATGAATGTTTTAAGCAATAAAAAGCTCAAAAATGCAATAAAAAGGGCTTTTTGACCTTAATTTAGTGTTTTTAGCCTATTTTTCCTTCAAAATCGAAAAACGATATGGGTAAAATGCACTCCAGAAAAAAACGATATGATTATTTTGCGTTTCTCGGATTTTAACCCCCCCTAATTTGGGGTTTAACCCCCCCCACTCCGGACCAACTTGCCCATGTATGGGTTAAACCCCAAATTAAGGGGGGGAGTTAAAATCCGAGAAACGCAAAATACCCATATCGTCAAGACCGTAGCCAGGGGGGATTGGGGGGATTAATCCCCCCTTAAATTCTGGGAAGGAAAAAAATTTTGTAAGGGTCCCCCCTTTGGTGTTTTAAAAAATTAGAAAATAATTTTTTTTTTCAAAATCACTCTGCAATATGTATTAAAACTATCTAAAATGCATTATTCAGAGTGATTTAGGTTTACGAAGAAAGATCTTATATTTATAAAAAAGAAATTATTTATATTTCAAAACATTAGTGCAGTGAGTTTAAAAATATTGTATTTTTATTTTGTAAAAATATTTGCATAAATGCGGCCATAGGCATAGGTCACCGACCTTCGACGGCTCAGGGGGGGGGGTCCACACCCCGGGGTGTGGAGGTTTTTGACCTCCAGGGGGGGGGTCACACCCCGGGGTGTTTTTTTTGAAAAAAAGCAGGGGGGGTGGTCACACCCGGGTCCCATTTTTTTGACCAAAATTGACAATTTTTTGACGAAATTTGATCATTTTTTAGAGCATTTTTTGGGAAATTCTAGTTAGGGGGGGTGGTCAAAAATGGGCCTTAGGGGGGGGGTCAGGGGTTCAAGGGGTCGATGGGGGGGGGGAGGGGTCAAAAATGGGCCTTAGGGGGGGGGATAGGTCTCAGAGGCCGTAGGGGGGGGTGACCCTCCCCTACACCCCCCCCTTCGGTGACCTATGGCCATAGGTGTTTTTGGTCGTGTCCGCTAGGGGGAGATCCACCCCCGGGTGGAAGGCCAAAATTTTCAGGGGGGGGGTCCGGACCCCCCTGGCTTTTTAGGGGGGTCGACCCCGGGTGCGAGATTTCAAATTTAGGGGGGGTCAGGGGGGTCCAATTTTTTAGCAAAATTTTTTTAACTCAATAATTTAAGTGTTTTTAGGTCTAATATTGAATTATATGTATTAAAACAGCCTATTTAGGCCTAAAAAGTGTATTTAAACTAAAAAACCGTGTTTTTGACAGTAAATAAAAAAATATATCTCCAAATTGGTCGGGAGGAGGGTCAGCCTCGCTAGCGGGGGGTCAGGCCGGACCGCTCTCGAGCTTTGGGGGGGGAGGGGGGGCCCCTGAATTTTTTCTAGGAGGGGTCCAAAATTTTGGCTCTAGGGGGGGTGGACCCCTCTGCCCCCCCCCCCCCCCCCAAAAACACCTATGCGGCAGTATCAAAGAGCAGGAAATAACGTCACGATTCAACCACTTTTTGGTATAAAAAAGCGGTTTTCTTAGGATATTTTATTGTAAATGCTTTGATTACTCACTTTAACACCATCTTCTTCAATTACTTACTCACTTAAACTTTCGATATTAATAACTTTAGCATTTACTATAAAAACTTAACTAAAATTAAATAAAGATTTTTTTTATTTTCAGAAAACGTTTGTTCTTTTTTAATTAAAATGGTAATAAAATACCTAAAACTATTTTATTTTATATTTTTATTTTGTTGTATTGATTAAAAAAAGAAAATAAATAAAGATTAGGTACTTAAATTTAGGTTTCCTGGTGCCTTTTAAGAGCTTAAAATTAAAAAATTTCGCACCCCGGGGGGAATTTTGCCCCCAGACCCCCCTGACAAGTGGCTCCGCCATTTGACCCCGCAGGGGGCACCCAGAGCTCCCATTTCTGGTGGGCTCCCGCCCCCAGACTCCCCTTGTGGGCACCTATAAACATAGATGAACACGGTCAAAAAGCTGGGGGGGGGGGGGTGTTTACCCCGGGTAAATGACTTTTCAAAATCTAGGAGGAGCGTCCTAGGGGGTCGAACCCCTCTAGCTTTTTAGGGGGGGTCGACCCGGGGTACGAAATTTTGAAATCTGGAGGGGGGTCAGGTGGGGTCCGGTGTCCAAAGCAAAACAGTTTCAAACCATAATAACTTAAATAATAGTTCTTTCTATAGGATAATACTACATTTTATTGCATAAAAAGCGATATTTAGGTATAAAAAGGGTGTAAAAACATGAATTTGTGTTAAAAATTGACGTTTTTGCAAGAAAATTTAGTATAAAAAAAGTACTTAAAATTTTCTCGAGAGGGGAGGGGAGTCAGATTTCAAAATCTAGAGGGGGGTCAGGAGTGAAAAATTCGAAAATTTGGGGGAAGGGGGGGGCTGGATTTTTTTCTAGGGGGAAGGGCCCAAAATTTCGAGGCTAGGGGTGGTGGACCCCACCATACCCCCCCTGTTCATCTATGCCTATAAAGCACCTTCCCAAAAATCCCCCCTCAATTGAAATCGGCTCTGATCGTCTTTTTTCTGGAGTGCATTTTACCCATATCGTTTTTCGATTTTAAAGGAAATATAGGTAAAAAACGCTAATTTTAGGTCAAAAAGCCCTTTTTATTGCATTTTTAAGCTTTATATTGCTTAAAACTTTCATTTTGACCTCAAAACTTAAGTTTGAAGGCATTTAGAAGTCATTTTAAAGACTTTTTTCTTCATTTTTCCAAAATTGGGGGTTAACCTTTTCTCTCCCCCCCCCCCCACTTCTGAGTGGGGGGGGGTTAAACTCCCTTTACAGAATTTGGGGGGTTAACCCGCCCCCCAACTCCCCCCCCCCCGTGCCCATGTATGTTTTAAACCACATTTAGAGAACCGTACCTTTAATTAATAATTGAATTGAAATACAACTGAAAATACACACATGATGTGATATATTTTTATATATATATATATATATATATATATATATCTATATATATATATATATATATATATATGTCTTCCTTATCTTACATACTTGTGTTGTTGCGAAAAATCTATTCGTAGAAGTTAAAAACGTTTTAAATATAAATTTGATAGGAAATGAAGCTAATGACTAAAGCAATAGTTTTTTGTGGGCTTCCTGAGTTTTAATTACTTTCTTATAATATTTCTTTGAACTTTCAATTAGACTGAAATAATCAATGACTAAAATGTTTTATTCTCAAATTTCTTGGATTTTTGTCGTTGGTTTTTGTTTTTTCTGCTCATTGGTTTGGTGATCTCACTCGGGAGGAACTCTGGACTTCAGAATATTCTTACCCAACCCTTCAGAACTGTGCCTTATAATGTATGAATAATAATAATAATCAAAACTTAAACTAAAAAAATGTTTTAAAAATGCTGTGCTAAAATATGTTTTTAAAACATATTTTTAAATAAGTTTAAGATTAGTTATTTAAACGGGGAGTTCCAAAGCTTACTTCCGCTCTAAATAGCTGAATACAGAATACTTTAAAGACAAAAATAAAACAAAAATTTTAAGTGATTTATACAAACGTCATTTAGCACAATACAGGCGGGGAAAAGATTGTGCTAATATTTTTCCCCTTAAATTTATTCATTTACGCTTTTTTTCATTTATTAACTCTAATCCGTATATTTTTGTATAATCTTATAATATAGCATTTTGATTTTATAGTTTTTAAAACCTTATAGAAAATTTAAAAAATTGTGAAAATTTATACCAAGATTTTAAATTCAAAATTGCATTTTGATAATCGCAAAACCAGCTAAATAATTGAAAACGTCAATTTAATCTCGTTAATCCCGTTAAATAAAAATTTATTCAATTATTACGATGTTTAAATACATAAATTTTGTAAACTAACGGATCATTAAAATAATAATATTAGTTCTAAAAACAGTTTTACAGCCCGAATGGGTATAGGAAAATTATGAAACTGTGACAGATGAGATAGTTTCATATTTCAAACCGAATTTAATTAGCATAGAAATGCTGCTGGAAGTGAAGATTTCTAAGTATAATATAAATATACTACTGTACTAAAACAAAATGCAAAGGCATTCCGCCCGGAGCTCGGGAGCTTACCGCTATATGTATGTTTATTTGCTTGTAATTAAAAAAACCAGATATTGAAAAAAGCACACAAAGTTTGTGGTAGAAGGTATATAATTATGTAAGTTTACATCATAAACTCATAATAATGATAATGTAAACTGGAATAGAATCAAATTTTTTTAAGTGACGGACCAGCATGGTAGGTACTGACCCGCCAGGGGCGGTCCGGGCAGTCCAGGCTGGTCGGACACCTATGGCCAAGGTTGTGTGCACAATCTGAAAATGCCCCCCTGCCAAAAAATGAAAAAGTACCCTAAAATTATGACGCCATTTTTGACCTATGATGACGCCATTATCGCGATTTTTTTGCAGTTTTTAGCTTATTTTCACTTTTTTTGTCCTTTTCTCCTTTTTCCCTTCTTTTTTTTCTCTTTTTTTTCTTTCACCCCTGCTTGCCCCCTTGTTTTATTGCCGCCCATTTTGGAATTGCCCTTCCAATAAAACCCCGGGGGCAGTGCACAGGTCTGAACAAAACAAAACAAAACCTATCTTTTTGCAGTGTATTAATTTGGTGAAAAATCACAAAAACCGCGTTCATTCAGCGCATCATAAAAAAATTTGAGCAGGCCGATTTTGCTCAAATTTTCAGAAAAAACTTGAAAAAGTAAGTATGTTTTAACAGCATACCAAGCGGCGTTTCTTATCTTGTACAAATAAAAAAGTTTAGTTTTTTTGACCACGTTTTTTTCACCACATTGGCTGTAGTGATGACCATGATATCATAGAAAAAAATTTTTTCTAACCTTTCCAAAAAATAGCCAAAAGTTTGAGCTATGCTTCGATATATGTCCCATACAAATTCTATCTTGCGTTATGGAGATATGACCTTTCAAAGTTCAAGTTTTGTAACCAGTCCGCATCATTTTTGTATAGACTATAATAAATAATTATAAGAAAGCAATTAAAAAGGTACAAGTTCCATACATAGATCATAGATGTTTTTAGCGAGTCCGCTAGGGGGGGTCCACCTCCGGGTGGAAGGCCAAAATTTTTGAAGGGGAGGGGTCCAGGGGGGTCTGGACCCCCTGGCTTTTTAGGGCCACTGCCCCCCCCCCCCAAAAAAATCCGGAAGGCTAGGCTGCCCACCTATCGCTCCATGTAATGATTATCCAAAAGTTTCATAAAACCTTTAAATAAAATACTTGATTACACACATTTAAGCAATACCTGATAGGAAAAATAAGGATGTAATTTATAGGTGAACACATAGGTGTTTTTGGTTGGGTCTGCTAGGGCTAGGGGGGGTCCGCTAGGGAGGGTTTACCCCCGGGTAAAAGGCCAAAATGTTTTAGGGGGTCCGCCGGTCCGGACCCCCCTAGCTTTTTAGAGGGGGTCGACCGCGGGTGCGAGATTTCAAATTTAGGGAGGTCAGGGGGTCCGAGTTTTTAACCAATAAAGTTTAAGTTTTTTTAAACCAATAATTTAAGTGTTTTTAGGTTTAATATTGACTTTTATATACTAAAACTGCCTATTTAGGCCTAAAAAGTTTATTTAAACACTGTTTTTAATTAAAAAACTGTGTTTTTAGCAGTAAATAAAAAATTATACTTGTAAATTGGTCGGGAGAGGGGTCAGCCTCGCTAGGGTGGGGTTCAGGCCGGACCGCTCTTGAGCTTTGGGGGGAGGGGGGCCTTTGGATTTTTTCTAGGAGGGGGTCCGAAATTTTAGCTCTAGGGGGGTGGACCCTCCTGTCTCCGCTCCCTGGTCTACATTGCGTCATTTTAATTGCCAAACAGCCAATAAAAATCATCAATTATGACCTATAACAAAAATTTGCATAACGGAAGAAAGTATTTTCGAATATTAATGAAAATTTAATTTGCGTTTCCATGAGGTTATTTGGTCCACTTTGTAATAATTTAAATCAAAATAAATTTTAAAAATTTAGAAATAATCTTCTAAAGTTTATTATTCCTGCAAAACCTTTAAATTTAGAGATTTGCTGCTGCCAGCATACGAGCTTGGAATGCTTCCAACTTTTAAATTCGTCATTTTTGACAGTTAATTGTAAGCCTAATATTAGATTTTTTTTACACAAACGATATATCAAAATTCGTCATATGTTAAATTTAACATTTTTGTGGGTTTTGAAAAAAAATTTTGAAAAAAACTTGCGTATTTGTGTTTGCCCCCCCTCCACCTAGCCCCCGGGAGGTCAACCACCCAAATAAACTTTTATGTCAAAAATAAGGGATAAAAAACGGCGGAAATTTGATATATAATAACAATATGATAAAATTGTACACAGGTCGAACAGAAAGCAAAACAAAACCTATCTTTTTTGCAGTGTATTAATTTGGCGAAAAATCGGAAAAACCGCGCCCATTCAGCGCATTGTAAAAAAAATTTTGAGCAAACTGATTTAGCTCAAATTTTCAGAAAAAACTCGAAAAAGTATGTTTTAACAGCATACCAAGCGGCATTTTTTATCTCGAACTAAAAACAAAGTTTTGTTTTTTTAGGACCAGAATTTTTCGGTCGCATCGGCCGTAGTGATGACATCATAAAAAACATTTTTTTTTACCTTTTCTAAAGATAGCTAAGAGTCTGGGCTATGCTCTGATATATGCCTCCTACATATTCTACTAGCATTATCCACTATTTCTTTATTGTGTGTGTTTGTGCCGCGGGGATGTGACTTTTTATAAGTATGGACTACAAACTAATCTATAACTTGCTTGCACAGCTAAGATCATGTTTAAAAATACAAAATTCTTACTAAAACTGACAGAGAAAAGCTTAATATAAAATGCTAAATGCAACAGGACCTGCAGTTTGACGCAATACAGTCTATTTACCAACCACAATAAATTTATTCCAAAATTTTTTTTTAAATCTTTGAAGTTTGCTATTACTTTGATCATTAGTGATTTTAATCTCTCCAAAAGCTGTAAACTTAATTGAATTAAAAAAAAAACTAAATTATTTGTCATATCATCAAAATCAATGTATTGAATATATTTATGCAGAAAGCAAAACTCGCCATCAAAGTAGTATAAAGTCCCCACCAAAATAATAAAAACTCCACCTAACATAATTTAAACAAATTTAAAATATTAAGAACAAGGCAATGTTGTTTTGGCAGTAAAAGTCTTTTATTGTCAAAACAACATTGCCTTGTCTAAATGATGAATCAAAAATCTAAATTTTCCTAAGCCTAAGCAAAACTTAAAATCGAAAACAAAATAAATTGTTTGTTATCTAGAAGAAACTTATTCCTGTGCCTGAGCAAAACCTGAAAATCAAACTAAAATATTTATGAAATGTATATTTAATGGTTTGTTATTTAAATAGAACCGTTGTTTTTAAAACTAAAAATCATGATAAATTAATAATTAATGAATAGTTTCTTCTTTGATAAAGACTAAAACTTTAGTTTTTCCTAAGCCTAAGCTAAACCTTAAAACCAGCTGAACCCTATTATGATAAATTCGGCATTTTTCAAGTGTAACCCATTTAAGTGATCACCGGAAAGATGGATTGTTTAAAACTATTTAAAATCAAGGCCGGAATTCACAAAGAGGGATAATCTTTGTGCTAGCTCGGTGTTAGTTAATCCGGACAAATTACAGTAGGTTTCGGTATACCTGGGGCTAAGTCTGTTAAAATTTTATTAAACGATAAAAAAAGATGTAAAAAGCAAAATTTAAAGGAATTATATGTATAAAAAACTGATAAAGTTAAGTATTAATTAATTGCAAATTTGTGTAAAAAGTGGCAGAATAAAATATTGTAAATAATATATGTTAAACAAGGAATTTTTCGAACAAAAAAAAAAATAAAATTAGCTGCGAAAACTACTGTAACTTGTCCGGATTAACTAACACCGTGCTAGCACCCAAAAATACTGTAGTTTACACGGTGCTTACACCGAATACACTAACACGGTGTTTGCACCATGTTTACCCCGCTTTGTGAATTCCAGGGTGTCTGGAAATTTGAACGCCAGCACTTGATTGCCGAGCATTTGACCGCCAGCATTAGCAAGCCGCGCACTTGAACGCCGAGCATTAGACTGCCAAGCATTAGACTGCCGCAGTATTGCATATAATTTTTATGAAAATTTCTTGTTGGGCTGGGAGCGAGTTGGGCTGGGAGCGAGTCAGGCTGGGAGCGAGTCGGGCCGGGAGCGAGTTGGGCTGGGAGCGAGTTGGGCTGAGAGCGAGTTGGGCTGGGAGCGAGTTGGGCTGGGAGCGAGTTGGGCTGGGAGCGAGTTGGGCCGGGAGCGAGTCGGCGGGATCGAGTCGTGGGCAACCCGGTGTAAACATAGGTGGGCAGCCTCTCGGATTTTGGGGGTATAGGGGGGTCAAATTTTAGGGAGGGTGTCCAGTAAGACCCAAATTTTGAGGGGGGTGTACCCAATATTTCCGCGCTGCCTTAAAATGAGCTTAAAACGCGTAAAAAAACGTAAAACAAGGTTATAAATGCTTTAAAACTGTGTAATATTAAAATAAGATCTTATTGCAACTTATAAATTTTATTTTTTTAATTCTTTTAATAAAAATGTGCAGTGGAGCAGTCAGGATTTCATTTTGGGGGCGTCAGTCTGGGGGAGGGGAGAAAAAGTGTTGTCAAAGCAGCGCGAAGCGCTGCCGCCTGCGCCGCTCAGGTCGGCCGGGGGGTCTGAGGGGTGTCCCCCCAGCCGCCGGAGGCAAAATTTTTTTAAAATATATACTAAAAACGGCTTAAAAATCGTCTCCTGGTGATCGCGTGAAGATAGCTTTTACTTTTGTTTTTTTACCCAATTTCTACATAATTTTCTGTGATCTTAAAAATTCAGTCAGGGGGGTTTGGGGGGAACAATGCCCCCCCGGAGGAGAAAATTTATAATTTGAGGCGCTAAAATACACTAGAAATTTTAATTCCAAATGATAGTAATTACAAAATTTAAGGTTTTTTATAGCTATACTATACATTTATAACATGTGTTTAAAACGTTAAAAAAGGATAATAGTGTTTTATAGTAGTTTTATTAAACATGTATGCCTTAACTACTGAATGGGATAATCGATTTGAAATTGAAAAACTAAGATAAATTGCCAATTTAAACTGCCCGCGTAGCAGGGAAATTTAAACTGCCCGCGTAGCGGGGGAATTTAAAGGTAATAAAAGGTAATAAACGGGAAAATAAGGTAATAAACACTCCGCGCGAAGCGCGGAAAAGTTTTTTAGTGCTTCTATAACACTTAAAAATTTTTCTTTGGGAGGCGAATTTGGGCGGGGGTGTCCCCCGACTACTCCAAATTTAAGGTGGGATGTCAGCAAAATCCGTAATTTTGGGGGGTATAACCCCCCCCCCAACCCCCCCTGCCCACCTATGAGTGTAAACTCCCCCCAAGAATAAAAAAAACTCAATAGAATATAAACAATGGTTTTAATATAATATTTAACAAAACTGGTCTTCAACCAAAAGATTTTTTTACCTTTAATTATAATCCCACTAGAGGACACCCTTTTAAACTTTTAATAGAGGACAGTAGAATTGATGCAAGAAAATTTTCTTTCCCAAACAGCTATTTCTAGTTGGAATAAATTAAACTCAACTCAAGTTTCTGTAAATTCTGTCAAAAAATTTAGACAATTAATTCATGCTTCTTATGTAGAATTTTGATGTCTTTTTATATGGCTTAGAGTTAGCGCAGATGCTTATTTGAAGGCATCTGCCTTCTAAGCTGTTTTTTTTAGCATAATAACAATAATATCTACTGTTTTTTTTTTACTGTGTTGCATTTGGATCGCATTTATTAGAAAACAACATTTGTTCAGTTTTCTTGTATTTTTAAATCTTATTTTTTGATTTTGCATTTTAACAAATTCTTTTCTGTACATCTAAGCTTTTTTCTATAGTGTTTTTTTTATCTGTGTGTTTGCATTCTATGTAACGTTTTTAAATTTGTATTTTGTGATTCACCAATTGTGACATTAATATTTTTGTTTTATTTGTTACTATTGCTAAAAAATAAAAATATTCTTCTTCTTCTTCTTCTTAAACAAAGCTGTGTTGTTTTAACAAAAAACGATAAGTCAAAAATTTATATGTTTTCTTGAAATTAAAGAAAAAACTTAGTCAACAGTTAGTTTTTTAATAATTTAAACCTGTTTTTCCTGAGCCTAAGCGAAACCTAAAAATCAAACTAAATTTTTATGATAAATTTATATTTAATGGTGTTTTTTAAGATAACTATTTTTTCCTAAGCCTAAGCAAAACCTAAAAATTAAACAAAAAGTTTATACTTAATAGTTTGTTTTGCAAAGACAAAAAAAACTAAAACTTTTTAGCAGGTTTCGTTTAGGGAGTTTATACTGTCGTAATGCTGTGTTGATATAATTCTCTGTAGGTGGCGGAAATTAAAAATTTGCATAAAATTTATATAGAATACTGCGGCGGTCTAATGCTCGGCGGTCTAATGCTCGGCGTTCAAGTGCGCGGCGTTCTAATGCTGGCGGTCAAATGCTCAGTGATCAAGTGCTGGCGTTCAAATGGCGCTAGGAAAAAATACATTCTGCATAATATCTTCGGAAAGAATCTCTTCTGCAAGAATAACTTTTGCAAAAATACATTCCAGTAAAATATTTTCGGAAAAAATAACTTCTCGCCGTGCGTCGCGGAAGATATTATGCTGGAAGGTATTCTTTCCGCCCTTTCAGAAATAAACCGACGAGTGAGACGCGCAGCGAAATTAAAATAAAGCAATCTTATAATTTAAAACATTGCCAACTATGCGAATTTATAAAACCAAAAACTGTTTAGATTGATGTTAGAATTGTGCTAAAGTTACTACACTACGCTTTAAATATAAATTAATACACTGGGGTAAATTTAATATTAAACTAAATTACTAAATGAAAAGTACACTGGTTTGTTTAATTCTAAACTTAAAATTACTTGTCTTATGGGACAAATTAAAAACGTAATGCTTCTAAAAACTTAAAAGTATAAAATCATACTAGTGTAAAAGGCTTTAAAAGCAAATTAACACTTAGTTTTAATTAAATTTATTTTTCCTGAGCCTAAGCAAAACCTTGAAATCGAGCGAAATTGTATTGTAATGCATTTTTTAATAATTTTTTATTAAAAAAATCAAATTTTGTTATCAATGGGTTGTAATGTTTTAAATAATACGATTTGTTTATTTTTATTCCGCTGTGTTAAAGTTTAGGAAACTCAGTATAAAACATTCTTAGTTAGTTTTAAATGCTTTAAAAATTATTCAAAACTTTGTTTTTAATTAAATTTTATTTTCCTAAGCCTAAGCAAAACCTAAAATCAAGCTAAATTGTATTATGATACATTATTAAATAATGCTTTTTTAAAAAAAATGTTGATATTTTTATTATTTACAGGTTGTACGTAATGTTTTAAATTATAAAATTGTTTATTTCTATTCCGCTGCGCGCCTCACTCGTCGGTTTATTCATCCGGCGTTCAGCGTTATAAGGGCGGAAAGAATACCTTCCAGCATAATATCTGCTGCGACGCACAGCGAGAAGTTATTTTTTCCGAAGATATTTTACTGGAATGTATTTTTGCAAAAGTTATTATTGCAGAAGAGATTCTTTCCGAAGATATTATGCAGAATGTATTTTTTCCGGACACCGTTCAAATTTCCGGACACCGACTCCGTCATAAATTTTTCAAAAAATCGCTTATCCAAGGACTACCATAACACTATAGTCTACAAAAATGATGCGGAATGGCGACAAATCTCGGCTAACGGTAATTCCCATGGACCATGGACCAACATGGACCCAACATGGACCCGCCCATGAGGGGTGAAAGACTCACTTTAACAATACAAAACAATATAAAGTTGTTAGTTTTAACTTTTAAACGGCTTAGGCTTAGGCTTAGGATCACACTAAGCCTAAGCCTAAGCCTAAGCCTGAGGTGCACTAACAACTTTACATTGTTTTGTAATGTTAAAGTGAGTCTTTCACCCCTCATGGGCGGGTCCATGTTGGGTCCATGTTGGTCCATGGTCCATGGGAATTACCGTTAGCCCAAAACTGGAACTTTGAGAGGTCATATTTCTATGGACTATTTCTTTATTGTGTGTGGTTTCTCCGCGGGGATGTGACTTCTCTCAACTGTGGATAGGAGCTGAATTTTAACAATTTTCGCCTGTATGACAAAAATTGAGTATAAAAATATTAACAATTTAGAAAAATAGAACATAAAACGTTAAATGTTACAAGCTTGAAAAATCAAAGAATTTTACTTTATTTTATTTAAAAAAACGAGCTCTTGACAAATTTTTTTCGACGTGTTTGCGAAACTTTTTTTATATATTCATTATTTACGCTAAATACCTCGGTGCCTAGATGGCGATGGCGCATGGTTCGAACTTTTGCTTATCAAAAGAAAGGTCGGGAGTTCGAGTTAGTGTTGTAAAAAGTATTGATTTTTGATTATTTTAAGTAAAAGTAAAAGTAATCTGAAAAATTTTAATTTAAGTAAAGTAAGAGTAAAAGTAATTTGTTTAAGTAAAGTAAGAGTAAAAGTAATTTGTGATTTTTTAATTTAAGTAAAGTAAAAGTAAAAGTAAGGGTCAAAATTCTTTAAGTAAAGTAAAAGTAAAAGTAAGACCTATTCTTTTAAGTAAAAGTAAGAGTAAAAATATAATAAAAGTATTTTAAAACGGAGCAAAGCACCGGTTTTTGGAGACCCGGAGCTCCGTTTCAAAATTTTTTGCTTATTTTATGCATAAATTTTCATCTTAATAAATTTTTTGGTCTAGAAAATGGTTTTTAGCGTGTTAGCATCTTGAAAAACTTTTTTCTGCCAATCAATTTCAAAAAGCATATAGGGAATTTACTCGTTGAACTTACTTAAACTTACTTGAATTTTACTTAAACTAATTTAAGTATTTGCAGGAATAAATCCGAAGAGTACGGAAGAGTAAAAGTAAAAGTAATTAAAAGTTTAAAATTGGAGTAAGAGTAAAAGTAAAAGTAAGTGAAATTTAAAATTCGAGTAAAAGTAAAAATAATCTACAATCCGTTACTTTTATTAGATTAAATAAAAGTAAAAGTTACTTTTTACAACACTAATTCGAGTCCTGCGAAGTCTTTGTTGTTTTTTTAACTTTTAACAGCGAAACTTGCTTTTTATTAAATTTTAAAGTTAAAGTTAAGTTTAATAAAAAAAATCGAAACGTTTTTGATACTATTTTATAAAAGAATTGACTGATTAGTGTAAATAAAAGAAAAAAATAAAAACAAATATGTCATTTTTTGCACTGAATTTTTGATGTTGCTTTTTTGCTTTCTGCATAAATATATTCAATATATTGATTTTGATGATATGATAAACAATTTAGTTTTTTTTTAATTCAATTAAGTTTACAGCTTTTGAAGATATTAAAATCACTTATGATCAAGTAATAGCAAACTTCAAATTTTTTTTAAAATTTTTTGGAATAAATTTATTGTTGTAAATAGACTGTATTGCTTCAAACTGCAGGTCCTGTTGCATTTAGCATTTTATAATAAACTTTTCTCAGTCAGTTTTAGTAAGAATTTTGTATTTTTAAACATGATCTTAGCTGTGCAAGCAAGTTATAGATTAGTTTGTAGTCCATACTTATAAAAATTCACATCCCCGCGGCACAAACACACACAATAAAGAAATAGTGGATAATGCTAGTGGAATATGTAGGAGGCATATATCAGAGCATAGCCAAGACTCTTAGCTATCTTTAGAAAAGGTGAAAAAAATTGTTTTTTATGACGTCATCACTACGGCCGATGCGACCGAAAAATTCTGGTCCTAAAAAAACAAAACTTTGTTTTTAGTTCGAGATAAAAAATGCCGCTTAGTATGCTGTTAAAACATACTTTTTCGAGTTTTTTCTGAAAATTTGAGCTAAATCGGTTTGCTCAATTTTTTTTTATAGTGTACTGAATGCGCGCGGTTTTTCCGATTTTTCGCCAAATTTAATACACTGCAAAAAAGATAGGTTTTGTTTTGCTTCCTGCTCGACCTGTGTACAATTTTAGGGACCGGGACAATTCGATCCCGCCAATTCGCTCCCGGACAATTCGCTCCCGGGACCATTCGCTCCCAGCTCCCTGGACAATTCGCTCCCGGGAGTTTTTATAAACGCAAATCTTATCAAACCAACTTCATTAGGGACAATTCGCTCCCTGCTCAATTCGCTACCGGCATTTTTAATAAACTCGATTCTTTTAAAGTAATTTATTCAGACGAAATTAATGATTTTTTAGCTATTGTTTGTAAAAATGATGAGTAATTTATACAATAATTTAATTGTCATATAAACTAACCTATATTTTGTTAGACTCACTTAAAAATAAATGAGCATAACGGAATGCTTAGTTTTTGTGTATTATATTGTAATTATAAAGACAATGTTTATTATATCCATTTAACAATTTTTTTAAATTTCATTACTAACCAAAACAATTTTTTTAAAAGGCACATAAGCAACGTTAAAAATATGAGAAACAACGCATTAAAATTTACAATGAGATCATATGAATGCATTTAAATCAGACAACAGTTTTAATTTGATTTAAAAAAAACTAATAGCTAAACTAATGATTAAATCGTTAGTTTAAATTAAATCAATTTTGATTTGCTAGTTTAAAGGTATGCTTAGTTTTTGTGTATTATATTGTAATTATAAAAAAATGTTTATTATATCCATTTAACAATTTTATTATTTTATTTTATTTAATTTTAATTTAATTTTATTTTATTATTTAATCATTTGTTCGCAAAAACAGCCCACTTGCACCAAAAAGTGATTTTAAAAACCAAACTATGAATTCATTCCGATGTAAACAAACATTAAATGGTGTTATCAGAATATGACATATTTTTTATATATGGTTATCTGTATTTTTAACACTGAACAATTTTCTTTTAAATTGAAGGGTTTTGACTGTCGTGTTTTTTATTTATGGTTATCTGTATTTTTTAATTTTTTTAATTATTAGATATAAAACACAAGAAAATATAAAAATCTAAGACCATCATTGTATTGCTAATTAAAACTAAACTTGAAAAATGTTCTGAGAATAGAGCAGGAAAAAGCGACGATTTCTCCCTGGGCGTATGTTCAGAGTTCAGACAGTAAAGATGTAAAGTCTGAGAACTCCGTACTAACCCTCGGAAGTTTCAGCTTATTTCTGTGCTAACTTTATAAATAATTCTAGCAAAAGACGAAACAAAGTTTCGAAAAAAAGCCTTATATTAAATGGAATAGTATAAAGCTACATAAGTCTAAAAACTAAATGCCAAAAAAGACTGAAACAAGTCTCTTTAAAACCTGTAAATTAATAACAGATTTTGTGAAATTTTCAGAAAAACAAAACCGAATAAAAACAATACGTGTAAAAGCTTTAGTTTGCGTTTTTAACCATTAATAAAACTTAATTCACATAAATTTCTCTCAAAGTGGATTAACTTTTTACATGAGTTAACCAGCTGTAAATACCACAGTATTAGTTAAGTCACACGTCGTCAAAACGATACAAAAAAAGTATAACGCAAGCGTCACAGTAACCATGAAAAATTTCTGTCAAAATAAATTATCGCATTGCGCATTAAATTTTGTAGTTTATCATTATTTTCGTATAAAGCAAAACATACCGCCATATTAACGGCTTTTTAAAATCAAATATCAAGTTTTAAGTCCGAAAAACATTGAAAAATTCAGATTTAATATAAGGCGACTTTTAATTTAACAAATACATTGACAGCTAATTTGTTTTATGTAATAAATAGAAACATTAAAGAAAAAGTCGCCTTATATTAAATTTGAATTTTTCAATGTTTTTCGGACTTAAAACTTGATATTTGATTTTAAAAAGCCGTTAATATGGCGGTATGTTTTGCTTTATACGAAAATAATAATAAACTACAAAATTTAATGCGCAATGCGATAATTTATTTTGACAGAAATTTTTCATGGTTACTGTGACGCTTGCGAGACTTAAAGAACAGTGGAGTTTTAAAATTTTTTTTATTAGTGGCCGAAATTAAGGCGCGAGCCATTAACTTCGGCCACCTAAAAAAAACTGGCTATAACTATTGCCAAAACCAACAATAAAATTTTTTAAAGGTGGTAAATTTATCCTTAGGTATTGTTCTTGGTACATATTTATTAATTTTTTTCTCTTTGCAAACTTTAATAGTTATTAGCAAGACTTAATATAATTATGTCAAAACCTTAAAAAAACAAGTTTTAATAGCCTATATTTTTTGTTGAATTTTTTGTTTGGCTTAAGAAACGTAAAAAAAGTCAAACGAGCAAAAAAAATTTCTTTAAAAATACGGTAGTACGATGATAATTAAAAACAGCAAAAAACGGCATGTTCTTTCACCAAAATTTTAAGGTGGCCGAAATTAACGAAATCTTAAAATGCGCAGTTAGTTAAACGCTTTGCAAAGTGATTTTAAAGAAAATATCAAAACATGAAAATTGACAATTTGGAGCCTTAAATATAATATATTTTAAGGTTATATAATACTTCGTTCTAAATTTGATGCAGTTTAAACACAAAGCAAAAATTTTGAAAATCACAAAAAATTCACTTTTTATATGAAAATAAAAAATAAATAAAATAAAAATACAGAAAGAAAAAACACAAAAAAAACCAAACACCCACCCCGCCAAAGGCCTCCCACCCAACCCACACCCTCCCAACAAACCGAACAACCACCAAGCCTCTCTACCCGCCCAACCCCACCCCCCCACGACCAAAAACACGCAAACCCCCACATCTACACACCCCCTCCCCCCCTAACGCAAGCCCTTCCCCAAAATTCCTCCACCCACCCAACACCCCCCCCCTTTCAAGATTTCAAGATTTTATTTTTCTAGTAATACATAAAGAAAACAGTAAGAAGGACAAAACAAACACAAATGCGATTGCAACCCAGTTGAGTTACAATAACACCAAAAATCACAAAATTGAGAGAAGACCTGGCTGATTTAGATTTACTAGAAAAAAAAATGACTAAAGGCCTTAAAAAAAATAAAGCTCTTTATTTAGCCATTTAAATTTCCATTAGTTAATTCATCAAAGATTTTTTAAATTGGTACAGAGTTTTGGAACTAACTTGATCTTCATTTAGATAATTCCATTTACTTATAACTCTATTAAAAAAACTGTATTTTCTACAATTGACTCTTGAGTGCTCTTTTTTGAGTTTTTTTGAATGTCCTCTGGTTGAATTTGGGTTAAGAACAAAATATTTCTCAGGATTTAAGTTTACCAGTTGGTTTAAGATTTTAAATGTTTCAAACATATCCATCTTTTCTCTTCTTTTCTCCAAAGTTTCTAGATTAAGTGTTTTTAGTCTGTTTATATATCCAGTATCTTTTAAGTTACAAACTTTAAAAACTCGTTTGGTAAAATAGCGTTGGACTTTTTCTACAATATATTTATCTTTAGTCATATATGGGTTCCAAACAACACTTGCATACTCAACAGTAGGACGAACAAAACTTTTATAAGCAATAAGATAGTTTTTAATGGATTGAGATTTGAAACATCTAAAAATTAAGTTTACTGTTTTTAAAGCTTTACTAGCTATTTTTTTACAATGTGTTGAAAACTTTAAGTCACTAGTGATGAACACACCTAAGTCTTTTACCATATTAGTTTTAGGTAGCTTCTTATTATTTAAGTAATAATCCGTTTTGTGCACATTTTTACAAATATTTAAATGTAGTACTTCACACTTATTTTCAGATAGATTGAGCTGCCAATCTTGGGCCCATTGGGCAATTCTATTTAGATCATCTTGTAATTTAATTTGATTATCATTTGAGTCTGAAAAACTAGTATAAACCTTTGCATCATCTGCAAAAAGTCTAATTTCTGAATTTTGGACACAATTGACAATATCATTTACATAAACAAGAAAGAGAAACGGTCCCAAAACTGAACCCTGTGGTACTGAACTTGTAACTGGGTATGAAGGGGAAAAAGTATTGTTTATTACTATTTTCATTTCTCTATTAGTTAAAAAAGCTTCTATCCATTTTAGAAGCTTACCAGAAATACCATATTTATTTAATTTAAACAAAAGCTTTTGATGCGATACAGTATCAAAAGCTTTAGCAAAATCCAAGTAAACTACATCAACTGATTTTTTACCTTGAAAAGCCAAAGTCCAATCATTGTAGACATCAAGAAGTTGTGTAACTGTTGAGCTTTTATCTTTAAAACCATGCTGAAGGTGAGATAATATATTTACAAAAAAGATAGAAAGCTCAGCTTTTACAATCTGTTCCATTATTTTACAAAGAAAACATGTAAGAGAGATTCGACGATAGTTTTCTTTTTGACATTTTGCACATTTTTTGTACACTGGTGTAGTAAGTGCAATTTTCCAATCACTTGGAAGTTCACCTGAATCAAAAGATTTTTGAAATATTTTGAGAAAGGGGTTCTGCTACAACTTTTGCTAAAATCGCTTTAGAAAAAGAGCAGGAATGCCATCAGGGGAACCAGAATATTTATTAGGCAGTTTTTTAAGAAATTTTAAAACATCTCTTACAGTAAAATTTATGTTTTCAAGTATTTGATTGTTTTTTGGTTCGGAAAAATGGAAAAGTTATTACTATCTTTGGTGAGAAGCAGAGGCAAAAAATAGTCACCAAAAATTTTTGCTTTTTCAAAATCTTCAGTTTCAAAACTACCATCTACACATTGTATTGGAGGAATAGCTTCCTTGGGTTTTAGCGATTTGTTTATATATTTATAAAAATGACCAATATCATGTGATTTAAGAACCTCTTCTTCTTGATCTGATTTGAACTTTTTGACACTATTTGCATAAAGTTTTGAAATTGTTTTAAATTGATTTTTAAAATTATTGTTACTATTTTTTTAAATATTTTTATTGTTGCCATATGGCTGCTAATTAGTGGTAAGGATATTTTTTCGCTGTTCCCGTTGAAAATTAGTAATATTTTTATAAAAAGGTAAGGAATTATAATTTAAACCAAAAAAATAACCACAAGAGAATGTGTAATACTGAATGAAGTTACTTAATATGTAATTCAGTAAGGAAAAAAAGTGTCACACAAGTACCCCAGTACCTAATGCGTAACTTAGAAAAAAACTGGTCGTTTTTCACATGAACAGAGGTATAACTACGGGCAATAGAGCATATACGAGAAAAAAACTGGTCGTTTTTCACATGAACAGAGGTATAACTACGGGCAATAGAGCATATACGAGAAGAAAATTCAGTTGAGGCGGCAATTTTGCCTCTACGTGCAAAAAATAAGCTCCAAATATTTAACAAAGGGAAAAATTTTTGGGGGACCCCGAAAAAAAAGAAACAAAACAAAAAAAAAGTTAAGCAAATTTAATCTTATTAGTATGAAATTCAGGTGTTTAGCAAAATTTTTTAGGTGTTTAATATCAGAAAAATATGGGTAATATTTTAGTTATGTAAAATGTTTAGATTTTTAATTGGCTAAAAAATTATTAAATGTGTTGTTGATTTCGATGACGCCATCAACAACGGTTAACCGCGCAGTGACTTAACCCATTTAATATAAGGGAAAGAGCGCTCCGCGCTCTTCCCTGATTTATTAAAAAATAATAATAAGCGTCGGTGGCGCGGGAGCGCCACGCGCCGGTAGGTAATCATCGGTGGTGCGGGGGTGCTACACTGCAATTTAACCCACCGCACCGCACCAACTATACTTAGAGAACGTGAGTAAATTTTGTAATTCATTTCATCATCTTCTTATTAATATTATTTTTACTGTAGAATTATAATTGCAATCATTGGCGCACGGCATCGCGCCAACTATATTTAGAGAACGTAGGTAAACTTTGTCTGAAGCACCACTGCACCGCACTAACTATAATTAAACAACGTGGGTAAATTTTGTAATTTAAATTCATTGCCTTCTTCTTATTATTTTTTATTTAAAAAGTATATCTCGGCAACGGAATGATTATAAACATATGTCATTGCGCAGCTAAAACTATAGTTTATTAGGCTATTTTTCTAATTTAATTCAAAAAAGTGATAGACTAGCCTTGAAAAATGCTCTAAGAATAGAGCAGGAAAAAGGGGCGATTTTTTCCCGGGCGTATGTTTAGACAGAAAAGATCTGGACTAGTCTGAGATGGACATTATGTGGACTATAGAAAATTTGCATTTGGTTTGGGCAGCTGCTCACTAAATAAAAATTTCTACCATACAATAATGATTTGTTTATACATTGATCTAATCACACAGCACTGTTGCATTTTTTTTAGTTTGATGAAATGTCAATTGAAAAAATTATACTCACAGCAATCTTTGACAAGCGCGAAATCGCCACTTTTTCAAATATATAGCTGTTTCTTACACATACAAATATAACCTTCAAAGTAAAAAATTTCGCGCTTGTCAAAGATTGGTGTGAGTATAATTTTTTAAATTGACATTTCATCAAATTAAAAAAAATGCAACAGTGCTGGGTGATTAGATCAATGTATAAACAAATCATTATCATATGGTAGAAATTTTTATTTAGTGAGCAGCTGCCCAAACCAAATGCAAATTTTCTATAGTCCACATAATGTCCATCTCAGTTTAGTCCACATCTTTTCTGTCTAAACATACGCTCGGGGAAAAATCGCCCCTTTTTCCTGCTATATTCTTAGAGCATTTTTCAAGGCTAGTTTTAATATAACTTATTTTTCTCATTGTGGAAATTTTTTTGGAATATAGGGTAGCTGGCTTAATTTCAGCCACCTTTTTTTAAATTTTTTTGGATAAGTTTTTCTGACTTTTCCAATCGACCCGAAAATTGGTCTAAAAATCAAACGATAGCTATTTTTGTTATTCCAGTACAAAATTTTAAAATTTCTGTTACACTTCAAGATCAGTGTAGGTTTAAACTTTTTTTATAGTGGCCGAAATTAAGGCGCGAACCATTAACTTCGGCCACCTAGAAAAAACTAGCTCTGAATAATGACGACGAATAATTCAATGTACACAAAGGTCTTGGGAAGAAACGGAAATAATTCATATATAACGGTGGTTAACTAATAAACATGAGTACAAAACATAGATAACAGCTTGTTTTAGAAAAATCTTGAAAAAAGAGCAAAATAGTTAGTTTTCTAAACTTTTTATGCTCATTTTTTTTAATTCCAACGTTATATACCAATTACGTTTAATTCTTCTCGAGACCTTTGTGTACATTGAATAAACCGTCGTGATTGTTCATAACTATTGCCAAAACGAACAATAAAAATTTTTAAAGGTTGCAAATTTATCCTTAGGTATTGTTCTTGGTACATATAACTTATCATTGTATAAATCACTTGCAAACAAATCAATGTATAATTTACTTATTATTTTTACAAACAATTGCTAAAAAAATCATTAATTTCGTCTGAATGAATTACTTTAAAAGAATCGAATTTAATAAAAATGCCGGTAGCGAATGGGGCAAGTAGCGTATTCTCCAGGGAGCGAATTGTCCCTAATAAAGTAGGTTTGATAAAATTTGCGTTTATAAAAACTTCCGGGAGCGAATTGTCCCGGGAGCGAATTGTCCCTAATGAAGTTGGTTTGATAAGATTTGCGTTTATAAAAACTTCCGGGAGCGAATTGTCCCGGGAGCGAATTGTCCCAGGAGCGATTTGTCCGGGAGCGAATGTTCTTAGGAGCGAATTGTCCGGGAGCGAATTGGCGGGAGCGAATTGTCCCCAATTCATAAAAAACGGCGGACATTTGATATATAACAATATGATAAAATTGTGAATTGGTTACAATTCGCTCCCGCCAATTCGCTCCCGGACAATTCGCTCCCGAGACAATTCGCTCGCAAACACAAATGCCGCAAATTTTTTTCAAAATTTTTTTTCAAAACCCACAAAAATGTTAAATTTAACATATGATGAATTTTGATATATCGTTTGTGTAAAAAAATCTAATATTAGGCTTACAATTAACTGTCAAAAATGACGAATTTAAAAGTTGGAAGCATTCCAAGCCCGTATGCTGGCAGCAGCAAATTTCTAAATTTAAAACTTTTGCAAGAATAATAAACTTTAGAAGATTATTTCTAAATTTTTAAAATTTATTTTGATTTATTATTACAAAGTGGACCAAATAACCTCATGAAAACGCAAATTAAATTTTCATTAATATTCGAAAATACTTTCTTCCGCTATGCAAATTTTTGTCATAGGTCATAATTGATGATTTTTATTGGCTGTTTGGCAATTCAGGGAGATGTTTCATAAAAGTTACGAACATTCATTTTTTTGTAAAAGTCCATTCTTTCAAGTAAATTTTTAAATCCAAAAAAAAGCGACTTTATTCTGGGCGCGCATTCTGACGCGCGGTTAAAAGTTACCCCGGGTTAACTTTTTTTTACGTGCTGAAGGATGCGAGCGAAAAATCAATTTCACCTAGGTAAAAGTCGGGTTAAATTTTTTCTATTGTTTTAAGAATAAGAATTTATCCAACTCGAGAGGTGGTTAAATATTTTCTCCCGTAGGATTAATTTAATAAAAAAATAAAATACGCGCATTAAAGGTGCGGTATACTAAATCATGGTGTATTTTTTTTCGCGTGGTCTTTGGTATCAATCGATGCGTTAGGTTTTACTGAGTAAAAAATTGTATTACGAAAAAAATAATTTTCAGCGGTTCTCGAGATATTAGCAAGAATATTGCTTGGTTATTTCGGATTTTTTTTTGTTTTCTAACAAACACCTGCGTGGTGATGAATTTGGTGTGTTTTTTGCCTTCGTTTGATTTTGCAAACGCATTCTTTCTTGGGAAAATTCGTATGTTTTTAAGCCTTTTTTATGCTAATTTTGCTACGAAAAGATGGAGAATTTTTAGTTGTACTAATTTCTGTGAGTTTTTTTATGATTTTATTGCAAAAAAAGGCTTTATTCGAAAAAAAACAAATTTGAAAATTTTGAGTTTAGTTCAGTCGCGGCGACCCTCCTCGTGTTGTTTGTTTACAGGGGATAAGCGATAAAGAAAACAAACAACACGAGGAGGGTCGCCGCGACTGAACTAAACTCAAAATTTTCAAATTTGTTTTTTTCGAATAAAGCCTTTTTTTGCAATAAAATTATAAAAAAAACTCACAGAAATTAGTACAACTAAAAATTCTCCATCTTTTCATAGCAAAATTAGCATAAAAAAAGGCTTAAAAACATACGAATTTTCCCAAGAAAGAATGCGTTTGCAAAATCAAACGAAGGCAAAAAACACACCAAATTCATCACCACGCAGGTGTTTGTTAGAAAACAAAAAAAATCCGAAATAACCAAGCAATATTCTTGCTAATATCTCGAGAACCGCTGAAAATTATTTTTTTTTCGTAATACAATTTTTTACTTAGTAAAACCTAACGCATCGATTGATACCAAAGACAACGCGAAAAAAAATACACCATGTAACTAAATTTTTTACTTTGCGCGAGGTGGTTTTGCGGCGCAAGAAAAAAAATATAAAAAAAAATCATTTGAATCATTTTCTGTCCCATATGCGGCAGGTTTATTTATTTACAATAAATATTTATTTTTTTATTTTCATTGGAATGGATTTATTGGGGTAAATATAAGGGTTTCTTCAGAATGCGACCCCTGGGGTCGCATTCTGACGCAACACCGACTGTTTACCCCGTTAAATCCATTCCAATAAAAATTAAAAAAAAACAAATATTATTTATTTCGAAGTTTAATATATATTTTCCAGAAATTTAAATAAATTGGTTAAAATAAAAAAAAACGCCATTAAAATTATTTATTATATTTTCTCAACGTAGTATATATATGTAAAATTTTCTTTATATACAAAAAAATAAAATTCGAAGAGGGGCATTCTGTCCTGTAAAACGCCACCACTATAACTTTTTTAGACAACAGACAGTTATGCGTCCTTCTTCACCCCCCTCCCTTCTCTAAACCGCTACGGCATGTAGGAAAGAAAATGAATGTAATGTTTTTTTCTCCCTGCCTCCAGCGCGGGAAACCACCTCCCGCAAAATGAAAACTTGTTTCCCCTTCACTTCCCCTCCCTTCTCTAAACCGCTACCGTATGTGGAAAAGAAAATGAATGCAATGAATTTTCTTTTCTCCCTGCCTCTGGCGCCGCAAAACCACCTCGCGCAAAATAAAAAATTTAATCAATGAGCGTATTTTATTTTTTATTAAATTAATCCTACGGGAGAAAATATTTAACCACCTCTCGAGTTGGATAAATTCTTATTCTTAAAACAATAGAAAAAATTTAACCCGACTTTTACCTAGGTAAAATTGATTTTTCACTCACATCCCTAAGCATGTAAAAAAAGTTAACCCGGGGTAAATTTTAACCGCGCGTCAGAATGCGCGCCCTGGGGTGGTATGCTGAAGGTTTAATCCGACTTAAAGTTAATCTGAGATTAGCGATTGTCGACACACAGTAAACATACTAACAGTATTGATTAAATAATCTTGGTTAACGGAGTTAATAGACTTAATCTCAGATTCAATCGTCACTAATCAGAGATTAGCGGGAAAAACCCGCAAATTTTTAATCCACCTCCGGAGGTGGTTTAAAAATTTGCATAAATTAACAATTTAATTTTTTAATCTCGAATTATTGACGATTTATTCTGAGATTAAAAACTAATCTCAGATTAAATTCGTTAAACTAGATTATCTAATCGATACTGCTAGTATGTTTACTGTGTGTCGACAATCGCTAATCTCAGATTAACTTTAAGTCGAATTAAACCTTCAGCATACCACCCCTGGTCTTTGTCAGCAAAAAATTTGCCGCGCTCACGTTTAATTGGTCAAAGCGCTCGTTTTTTAAAAGATGGCGACTAAAAGAGGTTCCGGTGTACTATATCAAACACGAAGTACGGTCATTTTTGTTAAATCAGCCCAGTGTATGTTTACTATTAGGATTTTTAAAGTTACAAAAAAACTGAGATTTACAAAAAAGAATGGTTTTTACAAAAAAAAATGAAATGTTCCTAACTTTTATAAAACAGCGCCCAGATCGATGTTTTGAAAAAAAAGTTTCAAAAAAATTTTCTGCATTTATGTTTGCCCGCCCTTAGTCCCCGGGGGGTCAACCTCCCAAAAAAAATTCTTATGTCAAAAATAAGGGATAAAAACGGCGGACATTTGATATATAACATTATGATTAAAATCGTACACAGGTCGAGCAGGAAGCAAACCAAAACCTTTTTTTGCAGTGTATTAATTTGGCCAAAAATCGCGAAAACCGCGCGCATTCAGCGCATCATAAAAAAATTTGAGCGAGCCGATTTTACTTAAATTTTCAGAAAAAATTCGAAAAAATATGTTTAACAGCATACCAAGCAGGGTTTCTTATCTCGTACTAATAAAAACGTTTGTTTTTTTTGAAACGAGAATTTTTCACCGCATCCGCCGTAGTAATAACGTCATAAAAAACATTTTTTCTAACCTCTTCAAAAGATAGCCAATAGTCTGAGCTATGCTCCGATATATGTCCCCCATACGGATTTTACCTCGCGTTATGGAGATATTATCATTCAAATTTTGAGTTTTGTCGCCAATCCGCATTATTTTTTATAGACTGTGACGACCCAAAGTAGAAGCGAAAATAACCAGGCACTGAAAAATTTATACAGCCAATTTTTTTGAAAAATTTGGCCGATACAGGAATTGAACCCGTAACCTTCAGTCCACTCGGCGTTCTATCCATTACACCTATAGGCCGATCAATGAAATGGGAAAGACAATCGCCTTTTATTAACGCTTGTACTTTGAATTTTTACGGAAGGGACACAATGCGTTTCATTAGCTAGGTTTAATTTGCGTACAATAGTACATTAAGCGTACTAAATAAAAACAGTTTTTTTTAATTTTGCTATTGTTTTTCTAGGTTTTATATTGGTTTCTGGGTTTATCGTTTTTGTGTTTTAAACATGGCGGAATCGGCTGAGATAATAATAAAATTATGAAGTCATAGATAAAATAGCAGTATATTTATTATTTTCTGAAATAAAAATATAAAATTTTCCGATAACAAAATAACCTTAAGGTTGGAGAAAGTGCTTCTAAGTTATTATATTTGCATTTTCTATAATAAATTAAGTTGAAGTTATATAGCCACATAATGTTACATTTTTTTGAATAAACTTTCTAGACGGAACATAAAAAGCAAGAACTTAATTATACTTTGCTCTGTCTTTTTATATCCACATCAGCAAGTTATTTATATCCCACGACGAAGTAATCACCAGAACTGTCACATACTTTATAAGACGACTATGAAACGCGTTATAACAGCTAATATGAACAGCCTGTAATTTTAAGCTGAATAAATTAAAGCTGAAAATAAAAATATTACTAACCTATACATAACCACTATCTCAAATCGTGCAAACAAATGTGAACTCAATGCTTGCCAGTGATTTCAGAACAACAATTAAGCAAACAAAAAAGTCCACAGTGCTGCACATTAGAATCTACTGAAAGTCAAGGATGAAATACGGATTAAAATAAATCAATATAGTGCTCTTTGTCCCCAGCAGGTTCCAATTGGCGTTTCGTATATTAGTCTTAAACGCAGTCGGTGCTGCACTCATCAGACCACCAAGCCTTATAACATAATATATACAAAAACCAACAAACATAAAACATTATACAAAGCATGCAAATTAATATAAAACTAAAAACATCAATATAAAAACAGAAAATTTAAACAAACAGTTGTGATTTTTAACCATTTTCAAAGGTGGATAATACGATGATTTGGGACAAAGGTGTGACACTCGTGTTTAACAAACGTGGCCACGCGAAGGACAACCAGTGGACGGACGGTTGTCATCGTGACGGACGGGTGTCATCGTGACGGACGGGAATTCATCGTGACGGACGGGTGTCCTCGTGACGGACGGGTGTCCTTGTGACGGACGGGTGTCATCGTGACGGACGGATGTCATCGTGACGGACGGGTGTCACGATAAATTCTTTAAAAACCATGTTTCTAAAGATATTTATTTAATCTTCTTGGCTGGCTTCCAAACACTTAGCTCAGCATTCTCAAAAAAATAACATAGATGTAACGCATAACACCCTGGTCAAAATCCATTGTTCTAAAGGGAAGAAATCCTTTGCGCATCAAAGGACACCGCGCGCATAAAGGGACGCCCGCATTTATGTCTAATAACCGGACCGCGCTTTTCTAATAACCCGCCCGCGCGGCATTCTTTTAGCCATATTCCCACCTTCATTTTGAAGCCCTGTTTTGGTGCTGCTCCTCCGACAACCTATCCCATGGAGCAAAACATTTATGACGTGATCACGAATACTATATGACATTTTAAAGCTAAAAAATTCTGAGGTGAAATCAAAAGAATATGCTTTACAGTGTTAGCATAAGTCACTTAGTTTTAAAGAAATGCAGTTTGACAGAATCGTTTGCTTTTTTTGAAACATCTTTTAAGGTTTTAATGGGTTTTTTCTACACTTATTCAGGTGTTATTTTGAGTACCGAGCGAAGGGGGATGAATGTTTACTGGATGTATTTAATGAGCCTTCTTCCTTTTCTTAAAAAAAAATAATAAAGTGGCAAATAAAAAAAAAATCCCCAAAATCAAAACAAAATGACAAAGGATTATGGAATAAATCGTTAAAAACCTTGAATATATTTTATATTTTACGATTGTAAAGAACACAACAAATGCATATATTGTAATTTTTTAAAATAAAAAATACAATAAAACTGAACACAAACTAAAGCTAAAGTCTTCCAGGCTGAAATTAAGGCGTAACCGCTCTCCGCCAGGAAGAAAAAAACAATAAACGTCCGCCCGAGAAAAATTAAAAAAAAAGTTTTCAGCGGTTATGTAACCAATTATTATTTAGTTGCGTCATGTGTTTCTCTGCACGTGATATTTTCTCAAAAAATGAGTGGTTACTTTACCACTCGTCTATTTTCACCCTGATAGAATTTATCTTTAATACATTTTTTTATAAAAAATTACCGCAGATTTGTCGGCATTTTAATGCATAATAAAGTTCAGTTTGCATTATTTTTAAAAATTCCCCAAAACACAAAAAAAAAGTAAAAATATTGCCTGAAAACATCGGTGGTTGCAAACCAGCCGTTTATATTACGCTTTTAGGCGAACTCATTCATAATTACAGTAGCGCAGTGAATGGTCTTTGGATACGCATTTGAGGGTCCTAAGTTCGAACCCCTCAGTAGTCGTGTTTTTTTCTCGCCTAGGCATATTTCTTACATAAACATTAATGTTTAATTTCATTTCTTTATCTTCTTACATGAAAAAAAAAACCCGAATGAAAATAACGAATATTTATTTTAAAGAAACTACAATTGTGCACATTTGCATGTCATATCCTTTTGCTTCTTTCACGTATTATTTTTAAACTAAACTGGAAATTTTTTTGTTCCTGGTTATTTTTTAAACAAATAGTCCTTTTAAGTAATTGTGGGCATATTTTTCATTTTTTTTATTTATTTTATCACAAATTAATGCAAATTTAAATTCTTAATTTGTTTTCACGGTTTTTTTATATTAAAAAAGGTTAAATTTGCCTTTATTTAAATTATTTAAATTTGTATGAATGTAATTTTATACTAAACTCAAATGCCACCAGGAAGCGACATTACTTAAACACTGAATGTTATTGGATTAATGCCAGCAAGTCATTTTAAATCCATTTCAAATACTTCAAATGGTTAAAATAAAAAATAAAAATAAAAGTATACCAATTTATATCTGAAAATCTCATTCATTGTGCAGAAAGATATTAAAAAAGCATGAAAAATTACTTTTTGTCATAATATATGTTTTTACCTATGTTTTTTTATATTATATTTATATAAAATAAATATTAGAGATTTTGTATAAGATTTTGGCCTATTTTATGTAAATTACAAAATGAACTGACTTAGTTCGCTACGTTTAAATAAAAAAAAAACGAAATTCAAAATATT
>JASAMX010032660.1:5000-19356 GCA_030248175.1 Microlaimidae sp. YZB2_3
CATTAATTCTGTTACACTGGTACATATAACTCATCTTTTTCCGGTTTGCAAACTTTAAAATTAGCTAGGAAGTTAAAAAAGCAAGGACTTTAAATAATTATGTAAAAACCTAAGTTTTAATACCACACGTGTTTTTTTGTTGAATTTTTTTGGTGTGAAAAAATATTTCAACATCAAATGGCTTTTGTTACAGCCAGTCAACTTTAAAAGAAAGCCTGGTAAAAATTTTATTCCACTCTATTAGGTTTTTTTTTATATTTTTAACCTAAAAATTACAAAAACACAAAATCCGCCTTAATTTCGGCCACCTTTTAGATTTAAAAAAAAAACAAAAACAAAAGCCTAAAACACAAAAAAAGGACTACATAAACCAAAATTATCAACTTAACCCTGCCCCCCCCCCCATATCATCTATTCTCCCCACCTATAACAACAACCATCAATGTCAAAATCAACCCTTTCGTCGTCCGTTTCATTACGACGAGTGCACAAATTTCTGCAAAAACTACAGTAAATAATTACTGACCAACAACCGAATTAGACTCAGCTCCAAAGGCACACAAGCAAGGCCCGACGTTTTTCCCGGACGCCGGCAGTTGGAAGCGGGAAAAACTCCATTTACTGTTAAAATACTTCGGAAGCAGTTTGGACTGGGACAGGCGGGAACTTAGTCTAAAAAATATTTTGTCTTTTACAACATCAAAGTAAGTCATAGTCAGGGGCGTAGCCAGGATTTCGAAAAAGGTGGGGTGCACTCCATACAAATTTTTCGAAAGGGAAGGTTGTATTTCAAATTTTTAAAATACCGTAAAAAGACATTAAAAATGGGTAAAATTTTTTGCGCTTCGTGCTAAGTGATTCTTTTTGCTGTTCTTTGCATTGTTTTTTTAAGTTAAACTTGAAATTTTTAGGTTTAAAAAGGTATAACATTAAAAATCGTGCGACAGCACGAAAAAATTTAAAAAATTGTTTTTCAAATTTATCAGGAACATCACTTTATAAGTTGTAAAAAGGTACATAAATGTCGCGCGCTGAGCGGAGCAAAGCGCAAAAAAAAATTTTTAAAATTGTTCTCTTAGGACCCCCAAATTTTTACCTCCGCCAGCCCAAAAGGGGGGGGGGTTACATACAACCCCCATAACCCCTCCTGGCTACTACGCCCTTGGTCATAGTCATTACAAAATACAGGTGGGTGTGATTCTTTTTTTTAATTTTTTAAAATTTATTTAAGAAAATAATATTTTTTTTAATTTAAACGTTTTTAAGTGACTACTTAGTTTTAAAGCTTTGTGCCTATTTTTTTATTTAAAAAATAACTCCGCCACCGACTGCACTGTAGGGTTTGTGCCTGTCCCAAGCCAGGAGCGCCTGTCTAAATTCCAGGCGTAAGCAGGAGGGTTGACAAATGGTTTATTACCGTTATAAAATCACAGAAAATTTCCGTAAAAGGCGAAACATACCTCTTTTGGTGTGTTTCTGCCTTAGCTGCTACACTTAATTGACTCAGTCGTTAAGTGGCTCGGTACGCAGCACCTATAGTACTCTATAATATTCTTTTTTATTAAAAAAAAATTTAATTTTGCTCTATTTTTCTAAACACTCACCTTTTACAGCTAATAATCAAAACCAAATTTAATCAAATATTCAATCACTTTGTACTGCTGGCCCTCTTGTTTTTTGGTATTGCTTAGTTGTTTACTATTAAGCTCATTCTTAAATTGTATGTGGGGTTAGTCTTGTTTGTGCGTGTGTACGTGTGTGTGTGTACGTGTGTGTGTGTGTGTGTGTGTATGTGTGTGTGCGTGCGTGTGTGCGTGTGTTGTTTGTGTGTGTGTGTGTGTGTGTGTGTGTGTGTGTGTGTGTGTGTGTGTGTGTGTGTGTGTGTGTGTGTGTGTGTGTGTGTGTGTGTGTGTGCGTGTGGTTGGGCGTGTGCTTACGCAGTAGTGTTTGTTTATCTGTGCTATCTATACATGCGCTCATGGTGTGTGTGTGTGTCCGCGTGTATATGCGCCAGTCTATGAGTATTTGCGCTTGTTTGTTCCATGTATGTATTCGTATTGCGTAATTATAAGGGTAATAGTGGTATTTAAGGTGCATTTATGGTGTATTTCTGGTTGTTTATTTGCGCTTGTTTATATGTGTGTGTTTTGTGCTCAAGTATAATATGTTCTATTTTTTGCATTTTTGGCTTGAATGAACATGTATTGTATGTTTGTATTCTGTCTTGCTTTTGCCTTTGCAGGCAGTAACAGGTAGGTTTCTATCTTATTATAATTTTGTGTACTTTGTGTTTCATTGGCTATATGGTTTTATTTTTTATTTTCTTTTTAGTTTTTCAGGTCAAGTCAAATATTTTGTTTAATTCTCAGGCAAGATTAAGCAGAACAAAACTGAATCTAAGAATGCGTCAAGCCTAAACGCCTGGAGTTCCACCGGTGTATAAACAACTAATACGGACTCTAATTTATCTGTACTTCTTACAATTATAAACTTTAGAAAATATAATATCAAGTATTTTTTTAACTTCTACTAACCCCTACTAACCCTCTACAAAAAACCTGCCACAAATTTGGTTTTATTTATATCTAGTCCCTCCTTTTATAGTAATGTACTAAGGTGCTGCTGTCAGAGAGAGGTGAATCGGTGTGCGTTAAGCGGCCAACACCTCTGGCGGCAGCCTGCCACAAACCACACACAAAAACCACATTTAAAAAATAAATTTTACAAATAATGATCTCCTTTAACGAAACTACTTTAGATCAAAACTTGATTTGGTTTGTGGTTACTTACGGAGATTGTTTATTTCTGTTTTCATCTTCTAATGCAAAAATATGTACAGTTCCATGATCACTGGAAACGCAAAGCATGTCTGACTCTTTCGAGAAATTCATACTAAAATCAATAAAATCAATTCAACAAAAATACTTTTTTCGAAAATATTACTGCGTTTTTTAGACAGAAAAATTAAAAAGAAATTTGCGGGACTCATTAATTTTATTTTAAGGATTAGTTTGTTTTATCACATTACAATTCAATATGAATCCTCAACAAACCTTTAAACAAGTTTATCAGACAATAATTAGATCTTTTTTATTCACACTTTACTAATAGACAGATTGATTAAGACGATAAAATCGATCGCATCGCAGTGTTAACGAGAAATGATTATCTGAAAATCCACCTTATAATTGTAAAGACTTTATTATCTATAGATTATAACGTAGGATACCAATAAATCCTGGCGTCATTAGCACCGCGTCTAAGCTCATGAAGTTTTTTCCCGTCGGAGGTGTCGAATATTCGAATTAAAGTACCTTTTTCGGATGCGGAAGCGAGTCTTGTACCTGCGAAAAAATATAATATACAATAAAATTATTTAAATAAAAATATACACTAATTTAGTTTAAATTTATTTTTTACATGATGACACCATTGAATAAAGTAACGCGTGTGATAATATTTACTTGTAAAATTTATAATTGTTATTTTGCATACAATAAACAAAATAACATAATAGTTAATTTTGTCCGATGTAGGGGTAGGTGAGGGTTTAACTCCACGGAAGGGGGTTTAACCCCCTCCCCCTAAATTTTGAGATAATGGTTTTTTAACCCCTCCCCTCCTAAACACTTGGAAGTGGGAGGGGGAGAAAAGGTTACTCCCCAATTTAGAAAAAATGAAGAAAAAATGCCTTTAAAATTACTTTTAATTCTCTCCAAACTTAAGTTTTGAGGTCAAAATAAGTTTAAGCAAAAAAAAGCTCAAAAATGCAATAAAAAGGGCTTTTTAATCCAAAATTAGCACTCCAGAAAAAAATTCGTTTCTCGGATTTTAATCTCCCCCTATATCCGGGTTTAATTAAGACCTGCGCACGGTTTCAAAATGCCCCCCTCCCCGTTTTATTGGAGGATTTGCCCCCCCCCCGTTTTATTGTTCCCCCCCGCGGAAAAATGAAAAAGTACCCAAAAATTATGACGCAATTTTTTACCTATTATGACCTCATCATCGCGAATTTTTTGCAGTTTTTAGCTTATTTCAATGTATTTTAAGCCATTTTAGACCTATTTTTACCTAATTTTCGCTTTTTTATCCTTTTTCCTTTTTTTTTTTCATGTTTTTCCTTTTTTTTTCTTTTTCCCCTGCTTGCCCCCCGTTTCAAAAAATTTGACCCCCGTTCCCCCACCCCCCCCCCCTGTTTTGAAATTGCCCCCTCTCCAATAAAACCCCAAAGGGGGCAGTGTACAGGTATGCCCATGCATGGTTTAATATCCGAGAAACGCATTTTGATTTTACACAGCCATGTCGTTTTTTTTCGTATGCATTTTATCCGTTTTATCGTGCTTTTTGACTTTAGAGAGAAATATAAGTAAAAAAGTTAATTTTAGGTCAAAAACCCTTTTATTTACGTTTCTGCGTTATTACTGCTTAAAACACTCATTTTGTCCTTAAAATTTAAGTTTTGAAGCAGGTTTGAACTTCTCCAAATCCAAAATTTTGTTTAGGGTTGGACGGAGACCCCCCTTAGGAAATCCTGGCTACGCTTATGCCCATAGGCGCCTGCCTAAATTTTGAAGGAATATCCAAAAAAAACTCCATTTTTAGCTTTTTCACCAGCATTACAACCATACATGGGCAAGTTGGTCCGGAGTGGGGGGAGGGGTTAAACCCCAAATTAGGGGGGTTAAAATCCGAGAAACACAAAATACCCATATCGTTTTTTTCTGGAGTGGATTTGACCCATATCGTTTTTTTGATTTTGAAGGAAAAATAGGTAAAAAACGCTAATTTTAGGTCAAAAAGCCCTTTTATTGTATTTTTCAGCTTTTTATTGCTTAAAACATTCATTTTGACCTCAAAACTAAGTTTGGATGCAGTTAGAAGTCATAAAAAAGACATTTTTTCCTTCATTTTTCAAAAATTCGGGGGTTAACCTTTTCTCCCCTCCCCACTTCTCATCGGGGGGGGGTAAACCCCGCTTCTCAGAATTTGGGGGGGTTAACCCCCCGTGCCCATGTATGATTACAACTCTTAATTTCGGAGGGGTGCCCATGATTATGCCCGTGTCACGGTCATTTCCTCGTCATACCTTCTCTTACCATCGTGGTTTAACGAAAGACATGTGAGTTGATTGTCATGGGCTTTGATCTCCGTTAAAGGCTTGTCTGTATTCGCAAGATCCACAAGTTGAACACTACCGCTTCCCCTACCAGGGAATGCGAGTAAAGAGTTTTGGCTACTAGGGCACAAACAACATAGACCTAAAATTTATTGTTTAAAAATTATTGTATAGGTGTAAGTGAACAAAAGACCCCCATATTTTTTTTCCAAAAAAACACCCCTATATCTCCTTAGACTCAAATTTAAAGGTTTTTATGAAATCCACGCCAAAAATTAACATGGAAAAGTTGTTTTTTTACCTATTTGTACCCCAAAATTTGAAAAATATGACATTTTGAAAGTTTAAAAAATTTTTTTTCTTCAAAACGAGTTTACCTATGCCGTGTTTAGAATATCGGTATTAATTTTTTTACCCTTTTTGAGCTAGATGCATGAAAATTAACATCCTGAGCCACTAACACTCGCTTTTTCACGTTGTAACCATAGTTTTTAGATTATCCGCACCAGTTCTTTGTCGTAAGGTGTTCATTTTTTTAGGAAAAACAAATTTGGGCGCTTTTTCCAAAAAAAACTTTGAAAATCACTTAAAATTCAAAAAAACTTCTAAAAGTGTGTTTTAACTTCAAAAACATAAAAAAACAGCTTTTAAAATCAATCACTTGTCATATGATGTATTTTACAAAAATGTAATATTTATTGATAAAATAAAAGATAAAAACCAAAAAACCTACTTTATAAATTAAAAAAATATTTTATCACTGTTTTTATTTACTTAAATGTCTGTTCGGTTTTGTTAAAAATAATTTCCGACTTCAAAAAAAAGAGCCTCTGTCAAGAAAATCTTATGTTTTTCCATCAAGATTTTAAAATTCATGTTTTTCTGCTCATTATTAAATGTCAAAGGATTAAAATGTTCATAAAATCACAAAATTGAGAAAAATATTGTTCCAAACAATTTTTGCAGCTCAAAAAAGAATAAAAATTACACTTATAGACAAAGAGTGGAAATGGTATTTTTTGAATTTTTTTCTCTCTATGTAAAAATTTTAATAAATCCAAAATGATTGCAAAAAATAACTTTTCTGGGGTAAAAAATAGTGTAAATTTAATTAAAACTGAAACTTTTACTCTAAAATGGAGGAAAACAGGAAAAAAATTAAATTATCACTATTTTTTTCAAATTTTGAGGGAAAAAAACAATTTTTTTCAAACTTTTTTTGTATGTGTTAATCAAAAAGCCATGACGTTTAAAGTAGTTATGTACGTAGAAAGACCTCTGGAGAGTTTAAAAATGTTGTCTTTATTTAAATAGTTTAAGAATGAAGTGTTTTGAGCCAATTTTCGAAGTGTTTTTTAGGACAAACTGTTGTGTTTTTTTGGAAAAAGTGATAAAAAACACCTTTTTTATTTCTCATTTAATAGGATATATTTATGAAAAAACTGCTTATCAGAAGCTGAAAAAGCGCCCCAGAAAACCTGTGGACCGATTTTGAATCAGCTAAAGACTTTAATAAATTTTTTTGATGGAGGTGCCAAAGTCTTTTTTTTTCGTTCAGTTACCCATACGAATTTATTTTTCGACCACTATTAAAATTTTTGGCGTTGAATAAAATTAAATTTACAACTTTGAGAAACACTTTTTTAAAGAAAAAGGTAAAAAATGTTATAAAAAAACATTATCAGACAACACAAAGGAAAAATTTTTTCTGTCCCACCAAAAATACAAAAACATCCATGTCATGCTGCGAAGCTCTTGCAAACTAAAACGGAAAAAATCCAGATCTATGCAAGAGTACTAACAAGTTTATAAGTTTTAAATGATTTTATCTGCATTTTTCAGACAGTTTTATGAAGTATTTTAATTTACAAAAGTTTAGACAAAAGAATTAACGGAATTTATATGTTTTTTTTAAAATAAAATTAGCACAAAAATAGAGCAAGGGATTCCGGAGCCCCGGAAACTGTAGCTCCGGGGAGAATCACTTCGCTAGTAGTTTGTTCCTATGGTTTATCGTTGAGCTGAATTCTCTTCAGGCTTGTCTTAGTGCCTACACTCTGATAATCGGACTAGGAGGGGACGAGATACGTTCAAGAAATTCAACAACAAGCTACCCCACTGGGATTACTCGCCATCTCCAGAACCTCGCGACGCCTAACTAGAGGTGGACAGAAAAGAGTTTTGGAGGGTTATTATAATAACCCCCCCCCCTAAAAAAATTTTGAAACTGCCGACACCGTCCTTCCTATAATATTGGGGTTTCCAGACACTCCCCCTCTAAATATGAGGGTTCCTAGTACTGAAACCGATAAAAATAGGGTATTTAAGGTAATACCTAATACAAAATTTTTGGGACACCGTACCCCCCCCCCAAAAAAATTTTAAGGATCGAGTATACTGTATACGCAGTGGCGTGCCCAGGGGGGGGCGGGGCGGCCACCCCCCTCCCCGAAATCCGGCGAAGCCGGGTTTTTTTTGTGAGGGGGGCCCCTTACGTTTTTTGAATTTTGGGAGAGAAAATTATTTTTCTTTAATATTAATACAGAAACTTTCCTGATGCCTTCCAAAAGCATATTAAAACCAAATTTCAGTAAAAAACCAAATTTTCCCCGCTTCGCGGGTAGTTTAACTTCACAATTTGTCTTAGTTTTTAAATTTCAAATCGATTTTGCCGTGCAACAGTTAAGGCATATTATATTATTAAATCAAACGATTATAAACATTATTAGTTTTATATTAACGTTTTAAACACCTGTTTTAAATGTATAGGTATAAAAAACCTTATATTTTGTAATGAGTATCATCTGGAATTAAAATTTCTAGTGTATTTTAGCGCCTTAAATTAAAAACTTTCTCCTCTGGGGGGGGCATTCTGCCCCCGGACCCCTTTGACAAGGGGCTCTGCTCCTTGACCCCGCTGGGGGGTCTCGCCCCCAGACCCCCTATTATTGGGGGGCTGCCGCCCCCCAGACCCTCCTTCAGGATTAGCATTGATTTACCCCTCCCCAAAACGCCCCTCACCCGAAATGAAATCCTGGCCACGCCACTGTGTGTATACGTATACCCATACCCAATACACCCTCCAAAAAAAAGAAAGGTTGTTCGCCTCTCCGCCCAACTACCGTTATTATTGGCGTCGAAAAGACGCTACTGAATTCACAACAATTCCCGGTCCGACTTTTGATTGGCTGCCCTCTCCGAAGCCCTGCCCACTTACCGTTCGGATTGGCGGCCGTCTCGAAGACGTGTAGTTGTTTCGGGGTTTGTGTGAATGTGTACACTTTCACCACGCTCTCCAGCACGACCACTATCCTATCCCGCCGGAGTCGAACCCCTCGGACGTCTGTCGCGAAATCCAACTCGATCACCGGCCGCTTTTGAACGTCGTCCCAAATCTTTACTAAACAATTTTCGAAAATTTTACGCTAAAAAATTTCCAAAAATCCCTACAATTTTTTTAAGATTTCACTGATAAACATATAAAATTTCACGCTGAAAAATTTCAAAAATTAATTATAAAATTTCCATCATTTTATTGAAAAATTTTCAAAATTTCACTGAAAGTTTCCAAAATTAATCTGAAAAATGTTTAAAATTTTACTGAAAAATTTCGAAACTTTCACTGTAAAATAAATTTCACTAAAACATTTCAACATCATTACTGAAACATTTCTAAAATTTTATTAAGAAATTTTTAATAAATCTAACGTTGAAAAAATTCTAAAATTTTACTAATAAATTTCTTAAATTTTTCACTTAAAAATTTATAAAAGTTTCTTTGAAAAATTATTAAAATTTCAGAGAAAAATTTAGAAACTTTCACTAAAAAATATCGCTATAAAAAATTCAAAAGCCGGAATGTTTCAGTTTATTAATATTTGTTGTTAAAGCTGTGTACGATTACAATTGTATTAATGTTAACATACGTTTTATCCTGATTCAAAAATTTTTGTTAAGCGGAAATGTTTTGATTATTTCAGTGTTTGTTGTAAGCAAAGATAAACAAGAGGAGAGCATAAGAGTAGGACCCGACCGGATATCCGGTTCAAAGACCTGTGCACTGCCCCCCGGGATTATAACCATAGATGAGAAAGGGGGGCAGGGTGGGGTTCACCCCCCCTAGCCTCGATCGAAATTTTGGGACCCTGAGCAAAATATTATTAAAAAAGTTAGAATTCGTAGGAGAGTTTGGCGGCGCTAGAAAAAATACATTCTGCATATCTTCGGAAAATATCACTTCCTGATTAAAAACAAAAAAACGTTTTTCCTAAGCCTAAGCAAAACATAGATGTTTTTGGGGGGGGGACAGAAGGGTGCACATATAGGTGGGCAGGGGGGGGGGGGTGGGGGGGTTATACCCATACATGGGCACGGGGGGGTTGGGGGGGGGGTTAACCCCCCCAAATTCTGAGAAGTGGGGTTTAACCCCCCCCCACTCAGAAGTGGGGGGGAAAAGGTTAACCCCCCCCCCCCCCCAATTTTGGAAAAATGAAGAAAAAAATGTCTTTAAAATGACTTCTAACTACCTCCAAACTTAAGTTTTGAGGTCCAAATGAATGTTTTAAGCAATAAAAAGCTCAAAAATGCAATAAAAAGGGCTTTTTGACCTTAAATTAGCGTTTTTTACCTATTTTTCCTTCAAAATGGAAAAACGTTATGGGTAAAATGCACTCCAGAAAAAAAACGATATGGGTATTTTGCGTTTCTCGGATTTTAACCCCCCCCCCTAATTTGGGGTTTAACCCCCACTCCGGACCAACTTGCCCATGTATGGCAGGGGGGTTATACCCCCCAAAATTTCGGATTTTGCTGACACCCCCCCTTAAATTTGGGGTACCCGGGGACCCCCCCCCCCCAAATTCGCCTCCCAGAGAAAAATTTTTAAGCGTTATAAAAGGGCTAAAAAATTTTAATTACGAGGGTTTAGTTTGAGTGTTTGCGGAGTGTTTATTACCTTGTTTATGTCATATACTTCATTTTTTCTTTTATTATTCAAAAAACATTAATTAAACATTATTAACCTTTTATTACCTAACGTTTTAAACACCTGTTTTAAATGTAAAGGGATAAAAAAACCTTAAATTTTGTATTATTTATCATCTGGAATTAAAATTTCTAACGTATTTTAGCGCCTTAAATTAAAAATTTTCTCCCTCGGGGGGCATTCTGCCCCCGCAATCTTATCCTGCCTCGAGGCAGGTAAGAGGCAGGGTGGAGGCAGGTAGGAGGCAGCTAAAAACTGTTTTCCCAATTCAGGCACCCCGTCCTTGCCAGGTTATAATTGGCGCGGTTTTATGGGGCTAAATCGCCGCGTGAATGATAATGGAATATCGATTTTAGGATATGAGCGTTAAAATAATAGTAATGAGAAGCAGAAAATGAACATGAATTACAAAATTTTTCCAACGTTTTCTAATTATAGTTGGCACGGTTCTGTGGTACTAAATCACCGCGTGGCGTCTTTGCGTACCCAATGATTGTAGTTATTTGTTGTTGTTTTTTTTTAAATAAAATTTTAAATAATTTGTTTCATCAGTAATGCAAGAAATAAAAAAAGTACTTTGTTGTTTTTGATGTTTCCCGCGCGGTTGATGTGTAGATGAGGCTGGGAACTGATGCGATTTATGCCACCTATTAGAAATCGAGCACAGTCTTTTACTGTTATGATGCAGTTTCTACGGGGCTGTCCGTTGTCTGCTCTGTACAATCTTTATTGTTGCCAAAAGGTTGTTATTGTGCTGTTGGGAGTTTTTATTTTTCAGTTTTTTCAAATGTTTTATTTTGATCAATAAATTTTAACAAGAACCTAAATGAAAAAATTTGTACTTATGTTCATCTTCTTCTTTTGATTTTTCTATTTAAAAAAAATAATTGCAATCATCAAAGACGCAGGAGCGCTCACTGCGATTTAGACTCACGGCGCCGCGCCAACTATAACTGGGGCACCAGGTTATTTTTGTGAATCATGTTCATCTTCGTCTTCTTTTTAATATTATTCTTGTTTCAAAAAATACATTTCAATCATCGGTGGCGCTGGGGCGCCACATTTCAAGTAACCAAACGGCACTGCGTCAACTATAATTAGAGAACGTGGATAAATTTTGTAATGCATGTTCATCTTCTTCTCCTTATCATTATTATTTTCATTTAAAAAAAATATAATTGCATTCATTCGTGGTGCGGAAGCGCCACACGGCGATTTAGTTCACTCCTCTTCGTCAACTATAATTAGAGAACGTGGGTAAATTTTTTATATAATGTTTATTTTTTCTTATTATTTTTTTTATTTAAAAAATATAATTAAATTTTTGGTGGCACTTGAGCGCCACTGCACCGCGCTAAGTATACAACGTGGGTAAATTTTGTAATTTAAATTCAACTTCTTCTTATTTTTTTATTTTTATGATGAATAAATTATTGGTGGCGCGGGAGCGCCACACGGAGATTAAGCCCCACGCCACCGCCCAAAGTCTATTTAAAGAACGTGGTAATTTTTGTATTGTGTTCTTCTTCACCATATTATTAATATATTATTTTTCAAACGCTTAAAATAAATATCTTAACCTAAAATAAAACGCTTAAAATAAATATCTTAGTTTAAAATATCTTAAAACCAAAAGTCCTCCCTCGGTACAAATTAATTAAAAAGAAACACGGGCTATTTGAAAATTGTAGAAAATTGCGCAATAATTTTTTAGGAATCATTTTTTATGAATAAATGATACGTCGATAAAACATTTTGTGAAATTATATTGCAGCGTTTCGATTGTGTCACACAATCATTATCAGGCAGGTATCTAAACTACAGAAATTAAGCAAGTTATCATATTATAATAAAACATTAAGGTTACACAAAAAATAAAACCACGATAAATGATAAACATTAAGGTAAAAGACAGTAATATTAAAATGTAGAAGGACAAAGTATAGCAATAAAAACCAAAATAAAATTCGAAACTAGTTTAACGGCTGAATTATGATTAGGAAAATAAATTTTTTTAAAAGATAAGTGAAAATTAAATTTTTAAAGCACTGGCCGACAATAATTTTGTGCTAAAAATATTTATATATAAAACCGGTTATGTTTTTAATAAAAGTTTTTTGACGAAGATTAATAAAACTTAAAACTATTAATTTTTTAAATAGAAAAGGAAACAAATAATTATCTAAAACCCCAGGTACAAAGCGAAAGTAAACAAAGAACATAAACACCTTAAAAAACTAGATGAAACTATAAGAAAAATGAAGAATAAAGTAAATTTAGACATCCTATATAAATTTATTTATAAATATATGAACCTGAGATAAATTTTAAAACTATGGAGCAAAATTTTTTTTAAAACGACAAATAATGCACATGTAAACTTTATGTAACAATGTAAGGTTTTTATTTATTACAGGATCTGAACTCCCAACATAATTAATTTTACAGTAAAGAAAAAAACCCGCCAGATGCCCTCAAATTTTTGCTTTATAGGACAGTGGAGCTCCTATTTGTTTATGCTGTCCCATCAATTTTTCATCCCTATTCCCGCTTGCATTTTAAAGCTCCACTTCCCTAAAACTCTATGATACTCAAATAAGTTTACAAAACTATGTAAGAGCCATGAATAAGCCGGTTTGAGCCATTTTTGAATCACTGAGCAATACGTCTAAAGTTAAAATCCTTTAGGCCATTAAGGGCGTAACCGCTCGCCGTCAGGAAGAAATAAAGAATGAACAATTGAGAATAAAAATAATAAAATAAAATTTTACCAAGATGATGTAACCAATTATTATTAAGTTGCGTCAGGTGTTTCTCTCCAAGTAATATTTACTAAAGAACAAGTGGTTACTTTACCACCTAGTGATTTTCAACCTGATAGAATTCATCTTTAGAAAATATTTCTAACAATAGGTCCCTTGTGAACGATTCTTTTTTGATTAATGTGAAGGTGTGATTTGATTTTTGATTTCATTTTCTGACGAGCGAAAAATAAACAGAATAGATGTGGACTAGTCTGAGAAAAAATTATATAATAAAGGAAAATATGGAGACACTTAGAACAAACTGCTTGTAAAAAAAGGTCCCATTTAAATGGGACTGAGTCCATTTAAATGGGACTTTTTGATTTTGGTCCCATATAAATGGGATCCCGATTTAAATGGATTGCCATTTTAATGGGATCCCATATAATAAGGTCCCATTTGCAAGGCATTCCACGTAAATAAGTCCCATTAAAATGGGATCCCATTTACATCAATTCCATTTAAATAAGTCCCATTTAAATGGGACCGAATATCCAAAGGTCCCATTTAAATGGAACAGGTCCGATTTTAAACGGGAACCGTTTTTTTTACAAGCAGTTTAAATTCTAAGTGTAATTTTTCCTTTATTATATATTTTGATCTGAGCAGATATTGTTTAGTTGTATGGGAAATTGCTGATTTGCTAGTGTCATTTTTCCTTATTATATACTTTTGGTCTGAGCAGATATTGTTTAAATGTCATGGGAACTTGCTGATTTGCTTAGTTGCTCACTGAATGAAGAAATTAACGATAACCAAAGTACTCTTCTTATATTGTGAACTATAAGCAGCTATTAAGAAACGTCTTAAATTTAAAAAAAAATAGATTTCAAAATTTTTAAAAATTGTTGTAAGTACAAATTGCTTAATTACCATCGCTCAGCCCTGACTATAAAAGAACTACAATTTCTTTTTGGTAATTATTTTACTGTATAAAATAATGTTATCTGTTCAAATATTTTCAGATTATTTGAAATACTTAATAATAGGAAAGAATTAAATAATTTGTATTCAAAACTAGTTTAAAAGTTTAAAAAAATTTATATGGAAAAAAATTGGAATTTGTATAAAAAATAGTAAATAAAAAATTTTTAGTGCTTAAAAAATGTTATCTTTGTTCACATGGTTTTTGTTAAATTGGTCTTTCAATTCTTGCGAGAGCTTTTGGAATTAAGAGATATATTGGTCAATTTAGGCAGATACAGACGGTAAGCAATTTTAAATTGCGTTTTAAATGATTTTAATTTTAAGCACTTAGTTAACATGGCAAGCAAGGTTTTCAAAAATGGTTCCTTTGGGCAGACTTTTTGAAGCGGGTAGTAAGTACTGAGACAAAGGTAGGAAGAAACTAATGTATTATTGGGTTCTTAATTGTTGAAATTTAAAATATAATTCAAATACAGTTTTACGTGTTTTTTATTTCTTATGGGGCCCGTAGTTAAACCTCTGTTC